>PVKM010049388.1:0-10961 GCA_004027735.1 Carollia perspicillata
GTACCGTAACTTGTATCACCATCTCCCTTTGGCTACATCGGGAGTTTTGCAGCTGTAATGAATGTGCCTGAAAGACTTCTTGGTGCACCCAGGCCGGCGTTCTCTAGGACGGACACCTGGAAGGGGGCTATCTGGGTCAAAGGGCATGCCAAAGTGCTCTCCAAAGAAGCCATGCCAACTTATGTTTGCACCAATATTGCATAAGTTTCTCTGTTTTCTGCACTTTTTTTCTTTCTAATGAGTGTGGTGACTTAGACATCAAAGCATCTTATGTTCCCAGGCATGTGATATTTACTTATTTCACTGGGTGGGCATCAGTTCACAGACCCCGGGCCCACCCGGCAGAACTTTCTCGGTGTTGACAGGGAAGCTTTTTATTTCTCCTAGGGAACAGCAGCCTCTAGGTCTGCACTGCACATTTGAGAGTCATGGTGCCAGGGTCCCATCACCCAGAAGCACAGACGTCAAAAGGCAGTGATCTTGGACCCGGGGAAGGGAGGGAGTCACTCAGCCAGGAGCAGCCGAACACTCAGCAATCAAGACAACTGAGCTTGAATGCAAGATTTTTTAAATCAAAATTAATGCAAAAAAAAAAAAAAAAAAAAAAACCCACCCAGGATGAACAGAATACCAACATTTCGAATAAAGACAGGGTCACTGTTACTGATTTTTTCCGTGGCCCCAGGCTTCAGTATGTCTCGGCACAGTTCAGGGCAGGCATCGGTGGCTCGTCATTTTGAGCAGGGCTGAGAGACTTCTAGACACACAACACACACCCCTTAAAATCCCTGCCTGTGTGACTCTGGGAAAGTTGCTGAACCTCTCTGAGGTTGTTTCGCCATTTGCGAGCTGTCAAGGATTGAAGGAAATGCAATGTGTGAAGTAGTGGATTTCCCATAAACAGCACCGCCACCTATACCAGCACTAGTACTAGACAATCGCACTACTTGGGGCTCTACTTTCGTCCTTGAGCCTGGGTTGGTCTCTAACCTTTTTCCCGGTGACCAAGTGACTTCTGTATAGACTTGGGATTGCCAATAGGAGGAAATGCACATTTACTGGGCACTTATTTCAAACTATGTTCTGGGCTGGGCCCTTGCATGCATTACCTCTGCACAATAATCCTTTGACATGCATTGATGATGACCAAAGCTCAGAGAGGTTCAGTGACTTGCCCAAGGTCACAGAGCAAGCTGATAGCTGGGCTGGGCTTTGGACCGAGTTCTCTCCGTATACAAATATATGGTCTACTGTTTATGTCCCTCTGGGCAGTATCAGTAGGAAAAATAAAGGAGCCTACTATTTTGAATACAAATCCAAGGGTAAATTCTCCCTTAAACTCCCTACTCGCCTGTCATATAAACTGAAAACAAGTTTGTTTCCTGACTCAGCCCACAGCTAGTGCCTGGAAAAGTGTTGGGCCTCTTGCCGAAGCCCCGGAACACCCGCGGTTCTCTCTCCTGAAGGCAGATGCTCTGCCCTCCATCTCTCCACCACCCCTACCCTGCCAGCTCCCCACACCACCCACCCCCACCCACATAACATCCCCTTAGTCTTCTTAACAACAAGGTAGGGCAATAAAACAACACAATTTTGTTCACCTTCCCCCTGGCCTGCTTCTAGGTCAGTCACTCCTTGCTCTGGGCTTTGCTGCCCAAGCTCTGCAGGCTGGTATGCCCACAGAAGAAGACTGGGGTGGGGTGGGGGGTGGGGAGGGGCAGCCAGCCATGCAAAATGAGGGTTTTCAGAAGCACTCTTGGCTCCTGCACTTAAAACTTTTGGACACCTCCAGGGGCTCAGCAGCCACGCTCGGCTCTGCTCGATGCGGGGCCGAACGCCTCCTGACCACAGCCTGCCAGGCCGTGGTGGCAAGTCAGTGCCCGGGGAGGTGAGGGAGGGGAGGGAAGGGGCTCCCTTTCCAGAGGGTCACCCCATTGTCAGATTCCTTTCCTGGAATCTGCTCCTGCCTTCCCGGTCCCTCTTCCCAGCTTCACTTCCCGAACAGCGTCTGCCATCGCTGGGAGACTCACGGCTCGCTGTCTCCATGAATTCACAAATCACCTTCCTGTCTTCTCTTGGCAGGGGCAGGGGGCATAAGGAGGGGCAGGAATCAATAACCCCATTTTCTGTCACCCACCCCCTCCTCACTCCTGTCGCCACCCAGGGCCAGGAGCCTTAGCAGGCTAAGCTCACACAAAATGTCATTTGTCCAACCTGCCAAGAGATCTTAGCATTGATATGCCCTCTAGTGGATTTTGAACAACAACAAAAGCACATACAAGCAGAGTCACACCCACACCGAACAATGATGGATGAACTCGAGGGAAGCCCGTCACCCAGCCAAGCACATCTGCTGCACCCTGACCAGTGGCCTGCCTGTTTGGGGCCAGTCATCGCCATTAACAGGGAGCACTTCCCTGGGAACTGATGGCATAGGCCCAGGCTGGAAGGGAGGACCCTCCCCACCCTACGCCCCAAGGCTCGAGGTTCAGCTCCAGTCTCTCATCTCATCACCAACCTCTCCCGGCCTCTGTAGAAGTGACACTTTGCGCTCAGTCCCCTTCTCACTAACCCCTGTCACCTGGTACTGGCCTCTAGGAGAGTGGCTATGCCTGGGGGTGAGAGTCCCCTCACTGTCTCTCTCAGAGCTTCTCACCCTCAGCTCCACTGACGTTGTGGTCCAGGTCATCCTTCGCCGCGGGGGAGACTGTCCTGGGCAGCGTGCGCTGTGGGATGTGTAGCGGCATCCCTGGTCCCTACGCACTAGACGCAGGTAGCACTCCTCTACTGGTGGCAACCACACATGTCTTCAGACATTGCTAAGTGTCCCCAGGGAGACAGTAAAATCATCTCTGGTTAGGACTTGTTGATCTGCCTAGAACTTTTTGTGGATCTGGGATAGGATGTACGAATGCAGGAAGCCCTCCACCGCACCTATGAGCTCAGAGACCAGTCATTTACATCTCTAGGGTAGAAGGTCTTTTAGGCTTTCACGAGTCCTATGGAAGGGTCCCCTCCCCTTAGGCAGGATCAGTCCCATGGGCTTCTGCATTCCATTGGCCTGCCGAGATAGGGCGAGGCACGTGGGGTGGGAGGCGGAGGCTGTACAAGGGGGCAGGGCAGAAAGAGGGGTGCCGGAAAGGGAGGGGAAGAAAGCAGGTTCCACGCTCTAGACCACTACACTCTGCCCGCCTTCCGTCTCACTCCACCCTTCCAGGGTCCCGATCACAAACACCAACAACGTGGGGACCTTACTATACACAGGCATGTTGCCGAATGCTTTTCACAGATCACCCCGTGGGAGAAATGTGCACCCTCAGTTTGCGGACAAGGGCAGTAAGGCTTGGGGAAGGTTAGTCACTTGGCCCGAGGAGCTCACACCAAGGCCCCATCTGCCCTAAGACTTCCTAGCCACGTGTCGCCGGTACAGTAAATGCACCAAGGGTAGGTATTGCCTCAGGTGCGAAATCAGGTGAGGCCTTGGCCTAATTTCAGATTTTGCCCCAGGGCTGACCCAAATGCAGCACTGAGCTGAAGCGCCCTAGATTAATTATTTCCTAATTACGCAGGTACTTAGTAAACGATCTGTGGCTGTTTCTTCCACCCAGAGCCCGTCAGCCTGGGAGCCTGTCGTGCTCTGGAGGGCAGGGACTCCCCCTTTACCGGGCATGTCTCCAGGACACCCAGCTCCTGGCTCCTCCATGGAGCCTGGAAGACTGACTTGGAGGCCAAGCAGAGCGAGGGAGTCCCCACCCCACTGTCCTCCTCCTCACAGGGGCCGCCTCCTCGTCAGGGGCCAGCTGGCAGTGAAGTGTGAGGAGCCCAATGCTGAACCCAGCACCCCGGAGCCTGGATGTGGCCCTCAGTCTTCTGAGTGGCCTTGGCAAAGTCATTCCCCTCTCTGGGTCTCAGCTGCCCTATCACCCAACCGAAGCCAGGCCCTGCCTTCTGAACTTTCCCAGAGATGTGCAGAGTACGTGGTTGCCCGGGGCTGCTCTCCTCCCCGGGCCATTTAGTAAAAATCAACTACCATCGAGCTCCTGAGAGGCCCTGACTAGCAAAGGAGGCCAGGGTCACCACCACCAGCAGCTGCTCTCCAAGTTGGCTTTGCACGTTAGCCTTCTTCCTCTGGCAACCTTGGCCGAAAACAGGTGGAGCAGGAAAGGGCTCTCTGCGCAGGCCCAGGAGGGAAGAGTCTCCATCACTCCAGCATGTCTACTCTGCACTTGAGAAACCACACACAGGGCATGATGGATCGCCCAGCCTGGCTCCAACAAAAATACACTGATTTCCAAAGAGGCGGGAGACACAGTTGTGAGGTTTCTAACCTTCCAACCCCCATCTCGGCTTCCCATCCCTCTGCCTCAACTTGCTCCAGGAAGGTGAGTGTCAGGAGTCTAGGGGTGGAAAGGCCACAGGAGAGCAGGGAGGTGGGGGGAGTGGGAGATACTTGAGGTATCTCCCTTACCCTGCTGTCTGTGTGGGCAGAGGGATGCATGGGCTGCTCCAGGTGCTGGGATTGGGGGGACAGGCGTGACCCACTCTTCCCTCCTGTGCACACTTGGACAACAAGGTCATCTGTACTGGGTGAGAAGGGCTGGGTCAGGCCCCGAGCACAGGCTACAAGAGAAAGCAGGTACATATCGCTCATTCCTTTGCGGAGGTATGGGTATGGCGTTCGATCTCTTCAGCCAGAGACGAGACCCGAGCACTGTATCTTCTGCATTCTTCCCACTCTACCGCCCACCCAGACAGGCCCCCACTGCCTGGTCACTTGATGCCTGGTCAGGCTGCGGGGGTGAGGGGTTAGGAACATGGACCTTGGAACTGCAGTCACCTCGGCTTGAATCTAGGCTCCCACACCCAACACATCCGTGTGGATACAGATCTATCCTGCATGACCTTGGACATGTTATTCAACCTCACTCGGTGTCCTCTGTAAAACTCGTGGCTCGAGTGAGCTGCTAGGAGAATTCGATGAGGCGGCACATGTCAGGTGCTGCGGAGCCAGCACGGGGCTCAGCTGCATTGTCTTCTCCACCAGGGGGACACCCCTTCTCCGGCTCGTCCAGACCAGGCAGAGGCAGGAGAGACAACTGAGGAAAGAAGTGGGGGAGGGGGCTCTGGGGACAGTGAACCCCCAACGTCACAGTGTAATGTCCCAGAGGGAGAAAAGTGAGTACTGTAGGAAATGACGCGGGACTTCTCACGAGTAGGTGAAATTCTCCACTCTTTTGATGCTGCACTGGCTAAAATCACGAAACTCCACTCAGACAGCATGTGAAAATAATGAAAAGCTGGGAGAGAACAAACGCCAGCCCACCGCAAGAACCGTCCTTCACCGGGCTGGATCATCTCGGGTCCATCCAACCCCTGATCATTTCTTTCCTTCCTGGACTACATCCTAGCAAGACATGGGTTTGTTTGAATAAGCCCGAGCTCTGGGAAATAGGGAGGTGATTCCTAGCGTCCTAACCCTGCCAAGTGTCCTAACCCAAACCCAGTGTCCTAACGCTGCCCAGGAAGCAAACACCGAGCCCTCCTCCCCCAACTCCCACCTCCCACGAGCAGAGGCCTCACCTGGTTCTGGGGGACCGAGAGTCTTGCCAACAAAGGCATCGGGCAGGGGCAAAGACAGAGTATAAGCAAACACTGAAATACACACACACACACACACACACACACACACACACACACACACACAGCAGAGCATTGGTACCACCTGGCTCTCAGTTCCCAGCACTGCTGTAGCCCCTGCCATCTGGACAGTAGGGAGAGAGTGTCCAGGAAAGGCTATTCCTGTCTGGGAGATTCTGAGAATCACTCTGTAAGGGGATCCTCGGGCTCAGCTCTTGGTGGCAGGAGAGGGGCCATTTGAAGGTAAAGCAGCATGATGGGGGCCAGGGAGTGCTGATCCACGCCATGCGGGCAGCATGTCCCAGCCCCCACTGCGTGCGTGGGCAGCAGGAGCTGCACACGTAGGCAAGACATCACCCCACCCTCCAGAAAACCCCACTCCAGTGAGGAACACCCAGCGTTCAACTTTAGTGTTCTGTGCAAAAAAATATAAGGGGCGCGGGGAGGACAGAGATTTTCAGGGACTAGGAGACCCAGCAGTCCCTCCCAGCCCGGACCCGTGTAGAACTAACTGTGCCTTGGTGCACACAATCGAGGTTACATACAAGAACACAGCTCGTATTCATTTGTTATACTTTAATTTGTTTTTCCAATTAAGAGCTCAAGCACCCAATGTGTCAACAACAGGGGTTGCGTATGAGGACGTGGGCTGCACTTGGCTCCTTCGCTATTGAAACAACTGCTCCCGAGCCTTTCACTCAGGCCCTGTGGGCCTCAGCTTCCTCTCTGTGAAAAGGACACAAGCTGGGGGGTTTGTGTCACAGGGCCCTCCGGAGGTGTGGCTGAGATCATTACATGAGCATCTTTTGTAAACTCTCAAGTTTTGCAAATGTTAGCTGTCCTTCTTGGGTGTTTTGTAGCAGGCGCTTTTTCCAGGTACTGTGGTGACGCAGTCAATTACCCCCAAAACTTAGTGTCTCAAACCAACAATGAGATGATTTGGCTCACAAACCTGCCATCAGTCAGGGGTCATTCATCTTTGACCCACTCAGTGTCCGCTGGGGCAGCTCCAAGGCGGGCAACTGGAAGTCCGTGAAGCCCGGCTCGCTTGTGGGCCTGCCCGTTGACACTGGCCATCAGCTGAGACCTCAGTGGGGCTGTCAGCCACCACACCTCTGTGCGGCCTCCCCGTGGGCCTGTGCCTCCCACAACAATGTGGCCGCACGACAGTGTACCTGGATTCCACTGTGGAGCATCCTGGAGAGGGCCAGGTGAGGCCATACCGTCTTTTATGACCTAGCTTTGTGACATCACTTTGTCTGTACTCTATTAATTAATCACTGGCGAAGGCTCGAGGGTAGGGGAACTCGGCTCTGCCTGTTGATGGGAAGTGCAATGTTCTCGAAGAACATGTGGGCCTGAAAATCCTGCTGTGGCCATTTTTGGGGAATACCATCTGCCACTGTACTTGATACATTTTTGGAACGAATGAACCTTCCCTTAGCGCCTTCCAGCATTACTCAAGATTCCCATGGCACGGCCTCAGACTGTAGATCTTTCCTAATGTGCCTTCTCAATTAAAACTTACCCACCCTCATCTCAAGCTATCATAGTCCTACCTTTTGCAAGACAAGAGTGCGGAATAATGGATCCATAGATAAACTAATTCCTGGCACTGACTTAGCTAGGGAACTCCTCTTAGGGTGAAGAAGGCTACCTCTCTTCTACAGCTAACATATCCAAAAGGTGCGCCCCTGGGAACCTCAGAGAGAGGCGTGGGGCCGGGAGTGGGTGCAGGGGTGGGCTATTAGCAAACCTGTCCCACGCTGCAGCCCAGGCAGCCCCCCGGCCTTTGCAGAGGTGAAATCCTTCCCACCCGCACCATCCATTCCTTCTCCCTGCCCTGTGTCCCCTGCCTTTCTTCTGCTTAACTGTTGGTGATGGGTAAG
Organism: Carollia perspicillata; assembly: GCA_004027735.1. Taxonomy (NCBI): domain Eukaryota; kingdom Metazoa; phylum Chordata; class Mammalia; order Chiroptera; family Phyllostomidae; genus Carollia; species Carollia perspicillata. Next base: position 7,527 of record PVKM010049388.1, read on the forward strand.
CCCCAGGCTTAGGAGAGTAACCCTCCGGCGTGAATCAATTCATCAAGAACCTGACATCATTAGCCCGCCATGGTTCCAGGGACGGCTGAGGGGGACCTGAGCACGGCTGAGGAGTCCCCAAAGGCCACTCGAGGATCGAATGCTCAGTAAGTAATCCAGTTCACGGCAGGAACCACCCAAAGAACATTAACCCTCTTGCCCCAAAACATGTTGTTTTCCACACATCCCCTCTGATTCACTGCATTTGTTCTCTGACTCATTAGGTCTGTGTTGTCCTTAATTGCATCCCGCAATGATGATGAAATATCAGCCTCTTTATTTTTTCATAATGTTCCCACTGGTTAGGAGTGTCCAGCTCATACCACAGAGCTCAAGGGGCAGCCACTTGGAGAGGGCCTCTCCTGTTCTCCCCTCTCTTCTCCTGTTCTCTCTCTCTCTCTCTCTCTCTCTCTCTCTCACACACACACACACACACACGTACATGCATACACGCACATTCCCTCTGGTGACTTCCTCAGGACAAAGCCCAAACTCCGTCACCTGACTGATGAAGAGGTCCGACCAGCCTGGGTGCCCAGCTTCAACTCAGGCGACCCTCCCTCTCTCACCGAGATGGGCTGCGCTTCCTTCGGTTCCTTCCACGCTCATGTTCTCTCCCACACAGCCATCGTTCAAAAGATTCCCCCCACCCAAAACATTCTCCCCCTTCCTCCTCGACCTGCAGCTCTCTGTTTAGACGATACTTTTCAGGGCGGCCTTCTAAATCTGAGACGATGCTTGTTATCTCTGTTTCACATTTTCTTCACACACCGTACTTTCCTCGCATAACTCTCTGCTGGTGTAACTGCAATTACTTGACTAGCAGCCGGCGCCCTCGCCCCCTCCCCACCCTGAGCTGCGCTCGGGCAGAACTCGTGTGACTTACTCATCATGACATGCCCAGGGCACACTGAGCTCAGCATGAATGAATGAGGCTGGCGGGGGAATGTCACTCCTGAGCGGGGTCAGTGGCTTCTTGCTTCTGCCCTGAACCCGATCAGCACAGTTAAGCATCGTCCAGCAACATGCCCAGTGCTGCCAGGGACAGGAGACAACAGGACGGGCGCGGCAGGACAAAGGAGGAGGAGGACGGGGAGGGCACACGGAGCAGGAAAAGGGCTGTGTGCGGGGCACCCTGCTTCTAACACTGGGGGACGGGGGTCCCTGACGCCCACGCTGATGCCAAAAGTAATAGAAGCCACGGAATCCACGGGCACATCTCCGAAGGTCAATTTCACCCGGCAGCACGTCATTTAAAATTATTTTTTGTGTGAACAGAGATTTATGCTGGAGTCAGACGAAAACCCCACATGAATTTTTAAGGAAATAAATGAGACTTCAAAGACTGTTTGTGTGTTTGTGGTGAGATCTTTGCACTACCCATCCCCGCCTGCCTCCTTTCAGGAAGGGCCCATGTCTTAAGCTTTGCCTTCCTTTCATTTGGTCAAAAAGTCTAAGAAACCCTGAGAGGACGCCTGGGCTTCCTTGAAAAGTGGTGATTGGGTTCCAAGATGGAAAATCCCCCGGGAGAGCCAGGCGAAGCTATACTATCTTTTATGACCTAGCTTCGGTGCACCGTGTCCTCTGTTTTTTGTTTTTTGGGTCTTTTTTTTTTGTCTTTGTTGTTGTTGTTGGTTTTGTTTTGTTTTGTTTTTACTTAAAACAATAAACATTTATTACCTCACCATTTCTGTAGTTCAGGAATTTGAGAGTGGCTTAATTGGGCAATTCTGGCTCAGGGTCTATCATGAGACTGGGCTGAGGGCATCTGAAGGCTTCACTGGGGCTGCGGGCCCCCCTCCAGGACGGCTCACCCTGTGGCCAGCAAGCTGTCTGTAGTCTGTTAGTGAGGGATCTCTAGAATGTAGACTGTAATTGAAAAAAAAATAAATCAAAAGCAAAAAAGAAGCAAAAAGAAGAATATTATTTGATAACAAAAAGGAAGTGTTGGTACAAAAAAATGAGGAATCTCTGAGGTCCTTCTCAGGGTCCTTCGAGAGCAATATATTTGCAAAAGATAGAATTAGGAGAGACCATTCTATTTTCAGATCTTATGTCACGTTCCTTAACAACCCTAGGTCATCAGTGTAGCCGTCTAAAGCCTACGTAGGGTCACAGTTTCTTTTGTGAGGAGCTCAGGCCAAGTCTCAGCTTTGCCAAGATGCTAGCGGCTAGCAAATATGTACAGTTGTCCCTTAGTAGAGCAAGAAACTGGTTTCAGGACCGCAATCCACAAACTGGATAGCCACACGGATACCAAAACCCATGAATGCTCAAGCCCCTTATGCGAAAAGGGGTAGAACGATGCATACCATCGGCTCCCTGCAACTGTGGATTTCCAAGCACAGATCGAAAATACTATTTTCCATGTGTGGTTAGTTGAACCCGTGAATGCGAAACCCAGGGATACCAAAGGCCAGCTCTAGAGTATTTCTTGAAAACAAAATTTGTGCAAAAATGGGTCCATGCAGTCTAAACCCACATTGTTGGAGGGTCAGCTGTATCCTAGACACCACACACACGAAATGGATTATCTGCTCTAACACTCAACGGTAACGCCATGATTCCCACCATTGTACAGATGAGGACAAACTACAGAAAAGAAAGTTAAAGAAATTAAGTAATCTGCTCAAGGTCACATAGTGACTAAGCAGTGACACAGGAATTCAGCCCCAGAAAATGGGCCCAGGACCTGTACTCTCTGCCCCCAAACTCTGCCGCCTAGGGGCTTGGAGGCACTTGTTGTGGGCACGACGTCAGCCAACCACTGGAGACTTTCTCCCCCACATGCACGGCGATCCATTCTCTCCGGGGGGAACCCAGAGCTGCTGCCAGCGATCTCACCATTGCCTGCAAGTTCTGAAAGAGCGACGCTAAGCCAGTTGCAGGGCCCTTTGGGTCAATGGGTAAACGAGCACCCTTCCCACTCCCTGGTGTCACTGCAGGTCACAAGCACATTCAGGAATCGCACGACCCAGGTGACAAAGCAAAAGTGGAAATTCAAGTCCTCCTCCAGATGGTGACGTGTTTCCTACGGTAAGACCATGGGATTCTGTAGGCTGCATCAGGAACAGAAATCATACCTTCCCTCCTCTCCCAGAGACAGGTAACACCTCCAATATATCCATCTATTTCTATCCCTCCCCTCCGCTCCCCTCACCTCCCCCGGCCTGCCCTCCTCTCCCCTTCCCTTCTCTTCTCTCCCTCTCTCTCTCATCATTATTACAGGCATTTTCTCTCTCCACCTGGTTGACGAGAATAAGTCATAACTGAAAATCTAGCCTAGGTTTTGGGCACTATTGACATGTGAAGTAGATCATTCATTGTTGGGGGTGGGCAAGCTATCTGGTGCACTTGTAAGGACGTTTAGCAGCATCCGCAGCCTCAACACACTAA
>PVKM010049389.1:0-10947 GCA_004027735.1 Carollia perspicillata
ACAAAAAAGTTGGACACCCCTGGTCTAAGGGAAGAGAGGTCAGTGGCCCTGAGGAAATAGTCAGCTGTTGCATGTTTTAAAAACGCTTGCGGCACGCAGGTTGAAAATCGCTGGTGTAAGACAATAGAAGGCAGCAGGGTCATTGCTCGTGGCAAACTTTCTGAATCGCTGGGGCTTCTTCCCACCCGATTTCAAATGAACTCTGATGTAATCCAGTTCCACATTGGGCGTTGAGAGCTTTGCAAATACCAGAAACGCATACTTGGAAGTCTGCGAAACCTGTAAAAGCATCCACTGATATTTTTCAGGGAGTTTTAAAAGTAGAATAGCCTGTTTCCATCAATGGATAACTTCAGTAACCAACTCTCTAAGAAAGAGGCTCTCCCCAGTTTAGAAAACAATCCGTTAGCCGTAATTAGCGCTGGCATCTATACTTGACCAAGGCGTCCCACTAAGTGTCGAGTCTCCCTGGACATTTTATTCCTCTCCTGGTCCTCCTTGGGGTCAGTAAAAGATTACTTCCATAATCCAAAACCTTATCAGATTACTCTCCTCCAAAAACCCTCCACAGACTTCACATTGCATCGAGGATAAAATTTGGAGGCCCTGGGCTTGACCTTCAAGGCGCTCTCCCGTCTCACCTCTTCCGGCTCCCCACCCCCGACTCCCTGCTCTGCCTGCCGCTGCCTTATCTGTGTTCCTGGAAGCCTACACTGTTGGGCATCTCGACTTACCTGGTTGTTCTCTGCAGGAGTAAAGAAATCCAAGACCTGCCGTTTGCTCTCGGTCAGACCTCCTTCTGTTCCTGGGTTCACGCCTTCTAATGGCTCCCCCTCAATCCTAATGATAAACAATTCCATACCATCCTGACTAACTGGCTGCAACTAAAGAGAGAATGCATTGTAAGTCTCCAGTGTGCTCTTAGAGCATTGAATCATTCTGTCCGTCCGTCCATCCATCCATCCATCCATCCATCCATCCCTCCCTCCAATACTGTGTTCCAGAAAAGTTTTTATCCTACTACTCATTCATGTTTTAGAGGGATTATAATTCTTCAGTAAGCATCTATTATGTACTGAAGATAAAAGTTATTGTTCTCTGTGCATAGGTAATTGAGTTTAGTCTTAACTAAAGTTTAGTCTGTTTCTAGACTAAGAAAAAGCATAAAACGTAATGAAAGAATATATTCAGGTTTTTAAGACACATAACCGAGGGGCCCCTAACACACCCTGATGGGCAGTGTGGGAGTCAGAACGGTTTCTGTAACGGTTGATCCAAGCCAAGTCTTAAACCATGAATAAGAGACACCGTGTTGGTTCCCAGAAGAGCCTCGTCACACTCTCACCGATGCACCCTTCACACTCTGTCCGTCACCAGGGAGCGCTCAGAAACCTTTGGGATTCATTCCGCACTGAGTCATTCACTTGCCCTTCGTTTCACAAAGTAGAAAAAGGGCATAAATAAATTTGGGGTGGACATGTCTGGGACCTTGGCCCTAAATATCTTGGGGTGTCTCAGCTGTCCTCCAAGTGGCCTCCCCTTCCATGTGATGTCCCATGGTCCTGGGTCTCTGCACACAGCCCTCCTTACAAGCCCATCAGCTGCGATCCATCACAGTGAAAGCAAGAGCTGCCAGGACTCATGACATCCGGGCCCCCTAAGGGCACAGTCTCGCTTCTGTCCTGGTCCAAGACAATCCAGGCCCGCCCAGGTCAGGGGAGAAGACACTGACTTCATCTCCCCTGCACGCACGCAGGGGGAAATTGCTGCTGGCCATCCTTGGAGACTCTGCCGCATTCGTCCCCTCCTCCTCATGTCACCCGAGTTTCTCCACCCCTCCCCCCAAACACTGCGATGTGGATATCTGAACTTACTCAGCGTCTCAGACGTGAATTGCTTGTTGTTAATGACTCTTGCCTGTCTCCAGCCCCTAACCTCATTGCATGATCCTCCCCACATCCTGGAATTAATCTCTGTGCTCCCAATATTCTTTGTGTGGTGGTATAATTTATGGCCACATAATAATGCTGCCAGAACACAGCTTCTTTGTTAACGGAATTAGCACTGTAATGTGTAATTCTTTCTCATCTTTCAAGACCTGGTTAAATCCAACTTCTTCCATAAAGTCTTTATTGATCGTCCTGAAGAAAATGGGATTTCTCTCTTTCTAAAACTCATAGCAATCTATTTCTGGAATGTAGTCTGGTTTCAATTATGGTCAGATAGGGGCCTGCCTTATCTCTCCAATAACGGCGAGAACTCAAGGCAGCCGGTAGGATCTACTCCTTTTTGAATTCTCAAAGCACCGAGGTGAGTCCATTACAGGGAGTGGGATGCGTTTTTATTGAGTTGGCTGGGCTCAGGCTACAATGGCCAGGCTTCCGGGTGAAGTTCCAGTCAAGGGGTGGGGGTAAGGCACGCAAAACGTAATTCAGCACTTAGGTGGAGAGTCCGTACTTCTGGGATCCTGCCCCCCACTTCTCTTAGCCTGATCGGGCGGTCACCTCTCTGGGACGAGCCTGAATGACGTCCAGTGTGATCAGGACGCTCTCCGGGACTGGCTTGATACGCCTGTTTCAGTTTAAGCTGTTTTCTCCCCAATTTCAGGAACTCCTAGCACCTTCTTGGGAATCCCTGTCCCCCTCTGGCACTCAGCACACCCATTTGTAAGTAACAAAGGCTCCTGTTTATAGAGGACCCGCACTAGCCGGGCGCGGTGCCGATGCTCACGGTAACACTCAGGGGTGCATTTTCTTTTAACTTCCTTCTTTCGAAGGAGACCAGCGTGGAAAGAAGTTACGTAACTTACCCAACTTCTCTGGGCAGAACTGGATTTAAACTCTTATCTGCTAAGAGTCCCAAGTAACCCCCCGTCCAGGACGTGGCTGATAAGCTCTGGAATCCTCATAGCCCTCACCCTGCTTCTGACAGCCTGCTGCCTCCGCTCCCTGGAGCAGCTCTCCTGGAGCAGCTCCCTGGTCCGGTTTTTGGTCTTCTTCATCGCATTTAGACCTTCGGCTCCCGTTCCCCTTCGCAGTGATGGGCTCCTCGCAATGACGGGCTCCTCGGCTTGCGGTTTTCTTTTTGCTCCACGCTGTGATCTGCTCCGTTCTGCCAGAGTTTGGGTAGAGATGGAGACGCAGTACGGTTTTGCCGATGAGGAAATCCACACTGCGGAGACAGACTTGCGTTTCCTCAGTTCTTTAGAAAGTGTTGACCACGCCCAAGACCCTTCCTGCCGGGGTGAGACTGCCCAGCACCAGGCTCTCCCTTGTGACTCTGAGCGAACTCGGGTCACGGTCGATCACTGAGTCAAGGTCTCAGTTCCCACAGTGGGGGAGCTTCCCCGGGAACCGCCTTGTTTGGGGTGGCCATTCCTACATACGGCAGAGCAGACAATTCCTCCAAAGCCGTTCTGTGGTTTTACTCAATGCATGCTTAAAAGCAATGAATGTGGCCCTGGCTGGCATAGCTCGGTGGATTGAGCGCTGGCCTGGGAGCCAAAGCATCGAGGGCACGTGCCTGGGTTGCAGGTCAGTTCCCGGCAGAAGACGCACGAGAAGCAACCATACATTGATATTTCCCTCTCTCCTTCCCTTCCCCTCTAAAAATAAATAAATAAAATCTTTAAAAAACAAAAAGCTACGAATGTGGATGTTGGAAAATAATTTTCTTTTATACCACTGCTCTATTATGGGCAAGGCCAAGCTTTTCTCAGTGTAATTCTTGGGTTCTTCTTCCTAAACATCATTTAGGGTGTTTTGTTTTGGTTTGGTTTTTGTGTTTTTTTTTTAAATATTTTATGTATTTATTTTTAGAGAGGGGGAAGGGAAGGAAAAAGAGATGGAGAGAAACATCAATGTTTGGTTGTCTCTCAAGCACCCCCTACTGGGGACCTGACCTGCAACCCAGGCATGTGCCCTGACTGGGAATCGAACCAGCGACCCTTTGCTTCACAGGCCCGAGCTCAATGCACAGAGCTACACCAGCCAGGACAACATCATTTAGTTTTAATTTCTAGGAAACCTTCAACCAGCCTTGAATGTGTCTCCCAGCACACTGGGAGAGGGTTGTTTTGGAAGATCGCAGAACCACGCATGGGAGGGCAGAGTAGAGGGTGTGGACTTGTTCTTACAACTTGTGCGGTCTTAGGAAATCTTCTTTCTTTCTTAGTTTTAGTTTCCTGTGCAAAAAAGAAAAAGCTGTAGTTGCACGGACCTCTTAAGTTTTATGTCGAGGACAGAATTAGATAGCATGTCAAAGAGTCACCACATAAACAGTAGGGTTTTCTTTTTTCTGTTGTGGGAATATTCTTTCAGTCAGAGTGCGCGTCCCTGACAACCTCTTGTATGTGGATTTCATACGGACAGGAAAATCGACCACTTCATTGTTACTTCCTTGACATTCAAAAAAGCAGTCTTCACCCTTTGTGTGAATTTCAGATAAGGGAAAAAACAGTACCTTAGCTAAGAGTCTATATGGAAGGCGTGTATCTGCATAAACGTCGGGAATTAGTTTGTAGTGATGTATCATCTGATGACACACAAGTGATGCCTTGTCTCCCAGCGTGAATGAACCTTAGGGACCGTGCCCTCTTCCTGACCCCGGTATCTTTTTATAACTGTAGAATAAGCGACGAGAAGAGAGCACTAAAACCAAAAGTTGTTTCCAATATTATCTTGACTGTTAGGATTTCAAATGCAGCTTTATCTCGTCGCGAAGTTAAAATACCCGAATTTGTTTCTCACGTATTTGAAGGCGCTGAGGGACTGGTTGACGACTCTGCCTGAATCGGTCCCTGGTGAAGAGGGACAATAGTTTGCATCTGTTAAGGAGAAGCGAGGACCAGCCTTGGAGCTACAGCCACAGAGGCTCAGTACAGGACTAGACCGTGGTTGGCAGTCTTGTCTGAGGGGCACTCAGTTCCACGGTCCAGGTTCAGAATCGACCTGTAAAGTCTGAAGAAAGAGGGTGTGATCTCTTAGCGGGTCCTACTCTCCAGCGATCGGTCTAATGTGGACTAAAGTCTTCTTAAAGAGGAGCAGGTTCACAGTGTCATCTCCTCCGGCCGTTCCGGTCACCCCCACCTCAGCAGTTCCTGAGCAGAGATCACTCCAACGACGTTTGGCCTAGAAGACCGTCTGAACAATAAGTGTGGCCCAGGGAAGGAGTGCTGCGCTAATGATGAATAAAGGGTCACCACCGTATTACGGCACTAAGGAAATATTAAAGGTCCAGGAGTCAGGGGGGAGGTGACGTTTGTCGGAGACTTGGAAGAGGGGTGGGAATCCACCAGGTGACTACGGAGGGCAAGAGCAACCAGCGGGGGAGATTGCCAGAGCGGGGTCTCAGGGCAGGTCTGTTCCGGGAACCGTAAGGAGGTCGGTGTGCCCACGCACCTGCCCCACCTTATTCTTCAGGGGCATGTATTTTCCCCAAACACAGAAAGTATTTGGTGTGCAAAAATAACATCTGTCATGAAATGATCATCAACCTTGATGTCGGCACACTTCTGCTCTCTTAGGGAGAAGCACAGCTCCCCTGAAAAAGTAGCAGTGAGAAAATAAAAAAAGCCAGTCGGCCCAGGAGCTGCCCCTTCCTGAGTCCAACTCACTGAGAGAGCTCGGTCCGCTTTCAGCAGCTGCCCCGGCCCCCGCCTGTCTGTTCCTCTTCCTGCCGCTGTGGTGCCCTCCCAGGCCCCACACTTCCTCTCTCTGCACGGGCCAGTTCCCACAGGGGGCTGATAAGCCATTAGCTCCTAGGGATGAATAGAGCAATACATTTGTCCTTAAAAGAAGGACTGTCTAATAGGAGAATTTCAGGAGGCTGTGGGGAATGGGAGAGATTTTATACTGAAATTAGTTCTCTGTCTCACAAAGCAAGGGAACAGCCCTTTCTCGTGATGGACCAAAGTACCCTGCTGGTCTAGGTTGACGATATTAAGGTATGCCATGTATGACAGATGGACACACACACAAACAACATTCCATACACACATGCATGTGTGCATACATGCATACAAATTATGTATATTGAGGAACATGCACACACTACATATTAAAGAGCTCAGAATATAATACAATAAATTAAATTACATTCTAGTCACCTGGCCCCTGCAGAGCAAGAAGAGTTTAATTAAATCACAGAGTATGAGGGAACATCCACTGATGGAAAAAAAAATCAGACGTCTCACCATACTGATTTAACAAAGCAAGTTCAGGTGGGAAACAGACTCATATCTTCTGCTGCGTCATAATGCATGGGGAGGCGTCAGTTTGAGATTTCACAGTAACAAATAATTTCATTAAAGCATACCTTTATGAAATGCCGGTGTCACCAGGCGAGGGCAGAAGCATCACTACGTCCTACACCAGGTAGCTGATACCGTCCTTTGGCACGTCAGTGGGGTGGGGTGTGCTTGGAATCTCTGATACCATGAAAGCCTTTTTCAGGGAAAAGAAAATGGGCATGGGCCTTTAACCCTGCACGTGTGTGTGTCTATGGTGGAGAGAAAACAGACCGAGGCAGGAGGTAGCTAGAATTTTTCAGTGTCGTCACTGCTAGCGTCACAGTTGTGTTGAGGGCATCCAGCAGGGCTGCCTTCTGGGGCAGAAACCCAGATTGCTCCTGCTGCTCCTGGAAAAGAAAGACGGGAAAAGGAACAAAAGACCTCTTCGCAAAACAAGTGCTGCCCGGCAGCATGCGCTTCACTCCCAGAGGCCCCCTTCCACTCTCCAACGTCAGTCGTGTAAACTACCTGTCAGGCAGTTCATTGAACTGATCAGACGAAGACATCGGTGTTCTGCACATGCGCCGATGGAGAGAACTAGCACTTCGATCAGAGCAGTTAAGAAGTCTGAGGTCATTTTCCCAGCCAGCAGTTGGCCATTCCGCTGAGATTGAAGGCATCTGCTACAATAGCGTTCTTATTAATTCACTGCTGTTCGTTTTAAAAGAATATTAGAAGTCCTTTGTGATGTAGATTATTTGGGCAAAATGGGACGGTCCCTTGTGACTAAAAAGTCAACACACGAGAAGGACAAAGTCTTCGTGAACAATAACTAACATTTACTGTTTGGCACTTTTTAAAATGTTCTCCGTGAGATAACTTTTATTTCTGATGCGTTTTTCTTTTAGCCTTTCCCAAAAGGGATTTAAGTTAATTACTTTTTCTAATGTGACTTTGATATTTCAGTTCCCCAAATCTTCCAAGGAATATGAAGCGAAAATGTCATTCTAGTTCTTTTACTTTCCTGGAGATGCTGGTATTACATATGGGTGTCACACTGGAAAATTCCACCAGAAGAAAAAGCTAAACAAGGCATAAAATTTACATTAGTAACATCCCATTAGTCCCTCATCCAGAAGGCTTTTGTTACATGGCTTTCATCATTTATGAAATTATTTCGGTGTCTTTTGTGGTCTTTTTTGCCTGTAGGGATGAACCTTGTTGTGCATTTATCTCCTTCAGAATGTTGTAGCCGCATTTGGCATTTTTCCTTCAATATTCTCCTTTTTTTTTGCAAAAGGATGCATTTCGCTTAGTTTCATCATAGTCATTCCTGATTACTCTCTCTGTAGAAAACAACTTGAAAGGCACATGATTTAATTAAAGAAAGCATTTGCATTGCCCTTTAAAACCTTTGTTTCATATTACCTATTGATTGTAAAACCAATTAGCTTTGCATGTAAAAATTTTATTGTTTTTTTAGCATCTACCACCCTGCACACCATTGGAAAGTCATCACTGGGTGAAATGCCTGTAGTTCCTAACTTTCAAACAAGAGGTATTCTGACAGATCACTGTAAATTTGGAAAGTATTTTTTAATAAAAATAGTCCTCTAAATGATGCTTGGGTTTTCCAGATAAGATCTAAAGCAAAAATATTTATAACACTTTTGTTAATGTGTTTAGTAATAATAATATACTTAAGAAAATAATGACGGGATATCATAGCCCTACAGGGTGTGTTAAACCAAGGTCAAGAAGAGGGCATGAGGTGGGGGGTGAGCAGTGAGTGCAGTTCTTCATCGCAATTGTGATAATTGAGGTATTCCACAGCCAGGGGACACAGGTCATTCATTAATCAGGGAGCGGAACGTGCCTCTATGAACTGTTGCTGGAGACCAACTATCAGAACTGAGTTGCTTCCTATTGCTGCCATACAAATTACCCGAGTTTAGTGGCTTTAACACAACGCAGACTCATTGTCTCACTCATCTGTAAATCGGAAGTGCCAGGTGGCACCAGCAGTCTCTCTGTTCTGGGTCTTAGGAGGCTGACGTCAAGGTGTTAACCAGATGGGCTCCTGCCCAGAGGCTGTGGGAAGAATCCTTCCCAGGCTTCTTTGAGTGGTTTGCAGGATCCAGCACCTGGTTGGTTGCAGGACTGAGGTGAGGTCCCCGTCCCCTTCCTGGCCATCACTGGGGCTGCCCTTACCTGATAGAGGTGCTTCGCGGTTCCTGCAGGTGGGCCCTGCAGGTCAGAGCAGCTGGCCTGGAGTCTTCCTCAAGCTTGGAATCTGATTTTTCCTTGTACTCAGTGATTGATCTCTCCTTGTAAGGGACCGTGTGGTTCAATCAAGCCCACCCAAACAACCCAGGATAATTTATGTGAAGGTCTATAACGGTCATCACATCTCCAAAGTTCCTTTTGCCAGGTAAAGGAACGTCCACACAGGTTCCAGTGGTCAGGGTGTAGGCCGATTTTAAGGGCCGGTCTTTGGCCTACCCCACACATGGTGTGATTTGAGCAGTTCTCCCAGAATCGAATCCATGGGTAGGTCATACGCCCCAAAGCACAGGTAGGAAACATAGCTTGCAGGGCTCAGGGAGTAGCCAGCATCAGAGAATAGTAGGAAGCCCCCTAGCTTTGCAGGTCGGAGCTAACGAGTACTCTCCTCGAGAGTTCATAGCCCCGCCTCCACAGGGAAACACTCGATACCTCTCCTGTGTTCACATACTCTCGGGCTCCAGCTACCACCTCGACACGCTATGTTGTGGCTTGCACTTAATTTCTAGTGAAAAAGTTCAATGGATTTTAAGTGGAAACAATGATCTGTTTCACTAACATCACCTAATGCATTGGCATAAGGAATCGTGCTTTAGATTACTTTAACAGAATTTCTTCCCCAAACATGAAAGTGCCAGTCACCTTTTATCTTGCTTTCCCTCAAAGTAGAGCGTATCTTTGGTAACCCAAGGGCTCCAGTGAGTCATCGGCAGCCCCTCCCTGTAGAGATGCCGACACACAGGTGTCCTACGGTGGGGTGGGGGCATTCTGATGAGGTGGTCATGGGGACATTAGCCTGTTTTGAAATTGGTGCTTTAAATCGATCACTCCATTTGTTAAAAATGTATATACTCTAATATAATGTGAAACTGATAGAATGCATAAGCCTTATAGAAAATAGGAGTAAACAAATGCATTTAAGATTGAAAATATCCCAGAAACACCTCAAAGGAAATGTAGGTCTTGATGTAGAACCTAAAAAATATTGGGTTTTTTAAGTATTGGGGAATATTAGTATGTAGTTTACTCTATGCTTACAAATGTTTTTTCAACAACCCTTTGGAATTATTAGGGCAGCAAATGATTGCCCTGAAAACTGTCAAATAAAAGTTTTTTAAAAATGTGTTTTTCCTGTCTTTGCAAGAATTCTTTTTCCCTCCCAGTAATCGAAATGGTCAACTGGTGGGGAAGAGCTCTTCGTTACAGAAATGTTAGTCAGCAAGGACAGCAGAAATGGTACCGTTAGAAAGTCACGAATCTGCCGTGCCCACTGAGTAACTGACTCAGGCAACGGTCCTCAGCAGTTGAACTCATTAGTGTAAATATGGAGGAGGAACGAGACAGCAGAGGGACCAGGTTTCTTGTCGTGACCAGAAGTGAGAACCCAGGACGTTTTCCCCTCCTGATGTCAGGTAGCATGGAGCACCCTGCAGCCTCTATGAAGTTGTTTTGTGAGAAAGTGGGACCTCCATGTAACGGAGCCTCAGTCAGTACTTCCAGCCAGAAGGGAAGTGGGCGGTGGGGCGGGGGAGATACTTAAATGACAACAATGAAACAGAAGAGCGAGGGGCATTGCAAAGGACAAGTGACAGTTGCTGCCGAAAGTGAATGTCATGGAGAGACACAGAGGAGGACAGGGAGGAATTGCTGTTGATTTAGAAAGAGAGAGGGAGAGAGAGACTTCATAAAGATAATATTTGGATGCTCTTTGGATCTTATTTTTTTGACATACCAACTGTGAAAAGACATTTTTGAGATGATTAAAAAATTTAATATGGACTGAACATGATGCAAAGCTATTATTAATATTAGGTGAGATATTATCACTTATTTTGTACGAAAATGTATTTTTAGAAATGGCTACTAAAGTGTTCAGACATGAGACAACATGTTGACGGGATTTACTTGAAAAATCTTCAGCAAAGACAAAAATAAATCCAATGTGGCGAAAACGTGATAATTATGGAACCTAAGTGATGGGTGTACGGGGATTCTTTCTACCATCTCCCTTCACTGTGTATCTCATAGTTACAAAGTTTTTCAATTAAAATTTTTAAAAATCACGTCCACTTAGTTGTATACCTTAGATCTGTTGACATGTATTTTAACAAAGAGCGGTCGTATCACTGGGCTGTTGTTCTGTAGTGGTGTGAGTGGACATCTCTATTTTATTAAGTATCACCCTCCTAAATACTGGGGGGTTTTTTGGTGGTTTTTTTTTTTTTTTTTTTTTTTTTTTTTTTTTTTTTTTTTTTTTTTTTTTTTTTTTTTTTTTTTTTTGCAGTATTAGTCTAATTGCCTTGAGGCTCTGTAGCTGACGGCCTATGCCAAGTGATAAGGCTCTTTCTTCTTTGAAATATCCATTAATGGACAGCCCTCAATCAGAAACCCCTTAATTCTGCTAATATAATTTGTATGCAGTCCTGCCCTCTTCC
>PVKM010049390.1:0-10967 GCA_004027735.1 Carollia perspicillata
ATCTTTCTTGTGACTGTGAATTGCATTCCCCATTCTCTCCCCTCCTTTTAATTTTCCTGCCAAATCCCTTGAAAGAGCAGTCTCACTAGCCGACTCCCTCTCTCTCCCTCCCACTCTCCCCCGCACCCTTTGCTGTCAGGCCTCCCCACCTCCTCTCCCTCCCGCATCGCCGCATTTAAACTGAGTTCCTAAAGCCCCAGGGACGCAGGCCCCTGGACTCTCGGCTCTCCTCGGTCTTCGGCCCGGCCCTTTCGGCTGCACCGTGGGCAGGGACGGGGCCCTGCCTCTGCCGGGAACACCGGCCGTGTCCCCGCGTCGCTGTTTGCTTCCGGTTCTCCTCTCGTTTCTCCTGCTGTTTCTTCAGCTCATTCATTAACACGGTTTTTGTATTTTATTTAATCTTTGTTGTATTTTTCCATTGCCTTTCAGTGCCCTTCTACCCCCTCCCCCAGCAATCGCCACTCTGTTCACACTGTTGTCCATGTCCATGAGTCCTTTTTCCTTTTTCTCAATCCCTCCATCCCCTAACCCTCCCCACTAGCTGTCATTTAACATGTTTATTTTTGATGGATTTTTATTTTTTTATTTTATTTTTAGAGATAGAGGAAGAGAGGGAGAAAGAGAGGGAGAGAAACATATGTGGTTGCCTCTTCAGCACCCCCTAGTGGGGACCTGGCCCACAACCCAGGCGTGTGCCCTGACTGGGAATCAAACCAGCGACCCTTTGGTTTGCAGGCTGGCACTCAATCCCCTGAGCCACACCAGCCAGGAGCATTTAATGTGTTTTTTGAGCATCCATTATATACAACAACTGTGCTAGGTGCTGGGGATAAAGTGGTAAACGACACAGACATCGTCACTGGTGAAGTGGCCCCTGATATTCGTGTTCTGAGAGGACAGACATCGGACAAACAGCAGTGTATATTCTTGCTTGTTCTGTGTGTGTATGTATCAGCTGCTTGCCCTGTGTGTGTATTTATTTACATATTTACAGAGTGTTACGAAAGCATTGAACAGGGAAGAAGAGTGGAAGGGGGGAAGTCAAGGGAGGACAATTGAGGAAGTAATATTTAAGCTGAGATCGGCAGGATGAGTGAGTGTTAGCTGGGTGAGGAGCGGAGAGATTGGGGGTAGCTCCCAGGACAAGGAAGAAAAACTGTGAAGGCTGTGCAGTGCGAAGGAGCTTGGCAAATCCAAGCAATCGAAAGAAGGCCAGGGTCACTGGTGTGCAGGGACCAGGCGGTGGAACGATGAGGTTGGAGCCACGAATAGAGGGCAGGTCATGCAGGGTCTTGTGGGGGCCTGGGCAGGTTTGGGGACCTACTCCCAAGGGCAGTGGGCAGCTATTGGAAACCTGTCTCTGCCACCCGTTTCCCCATTTGGGATGTGCCTCTCTCTTGGCCACCCAGACTCATGGCTGAGCAATTCCGGCTACCTCTCTGTGGTTAATTCTTGAATCCTAATACCCTTCTGAATTCCAGTACTTTTCCCAGCTCCCAGCTAGGACTGTCTACCGGGGTTTCTTGCTAGTACCACAGATGTAAATGCTGGAAACTGATGCCATCTTCCTTCTCCAAATTCTCTTCTTCCCATCTTTTTCCCAAATACATTCCCCAAGATGTGTTTCCCATCTTGGTCAATGGCAACTCCACTGGCCTTGCAGACGGGAAATGCTGGTGTTTTCTTGACTTCTTATTATTCATTTATTTACCCTGAGGATACAGCAGGAACCAAAATTGATGGAACTTGCGTTCTAGTGGGGATGGCCAACAGAAACACATCAGTGTGTATTTTAATGTCAGTTAGTAAATGATAAATACTGCCAATAGAAATAAAGCAGATAGAAAGTGATGGGGTGAGGGTGCTGTTTATTTCATCAGAGAAAGTCTCTTTGAGGAGGTAGATTTGAGCAGAGGCCAGGATAAGGATCCAGCCATGTGGACATTTGGACAAACACTGTACAAGGCAGAGGGAACAGCAAATGCCCAGGCCTGGAGGAGCAGCGAAAAGGTCAGTAGCTGGAATGCATCAAGTGACAGGCTGAAAGTGAATAGATGAGGCCAGAGAAGCAGGACTTACAGCCAGCAGACAGTGCTGTAAGGCATGGACAGGGCGTTAAAATTTAATTCTAAGTGAGATGAGGAACCTTTGGAGGATTTTCCTCAGAAAAGTGACCTGACCTTGTAGACAAAGATCAAAGGCCCCCCCCCACCCAGCTGCTGTGTGAAGAATAGACTGTAGGGGACAAAGGGAAGACCACCCAGAAATCCATGTCTTTCCACATTCACAGGGTTTTGCCCACATCCATTCCCCTCTCCCATCCTTCAGGTGATTTCCCTAAACTGACTCCTCTATTTCATACACAAAATATTATTCATATATCGGGTGGCCTCATAAACGGCATTCCCGCATCCTTTTGGATTCAGCTTCCAGTTGCACAAATTTGGGCCAGCCATTGCCTTCCTCTGCCTTCCCGTTGCTCCCCATGCCGTATGAATGAATGCAACTCGGGCAGCCTTATATTCAAGGTCCCTCCTGCCTTCTAACCTTATCGCTCATGGCTTTCACGCACCCCAGGTGAAAACACACCGGACTGCTCAGTTCCCCACATAACCTTCTTGCTCTCCCACCACCAAGCTTCTGCCCAACCTGTTCCATGTTCTGATAAGGCATTCTCACACCATCTGCTGTCTCTGTAAGACCCAGGTGTCCTGAAACTTGGCAGATCACCCCAGGCAAAAGGGACTCGTCTGGCCTTTGGACTCTTACGTCTTTCCAATGACACTACCCATTTTACCGTGGTTGTAACTCTTTATTGTACACATATTATTTTCCTCATTAAATTGTAAATTCTTAGAGGTCAGGGCCCAAGCAATATAGCTGTGTTTCCCATCCACACTGCCTAGCCCAATGTGCATGGTGACTACAATAGCAGATATTTATCAAATGCCTCAATTGCTGGCTCCAGAATATTCCAGCAGTCTGTTTAGAGAGAAGCAACCGAGTCCTCAATCCACGCAAGTGAACAACGTAAGACAGCACAGAATGGAGGGCCACATCAGACAGCCCGGAGTCTACGGACGGCAGGAACTCGGGAAGGGAGATCCGCGGGAGGTGACCGGGTCAGCAAAGAGCTGGGAACAGCTGATGTTTCTGATGCTTACCAGGCGCTGGCCTCTAGGCTAAATGCTCTATAGGCATTATCCCTCTCTTTTCAACTACCTTACACTACAGGCACTTTGTATGATACTCGCTAAGGATGAGGAAGCTGAGATAGTAAGGTAAAGTAATTTCCTCAAAGTCACAATGTTATGAAACCTACTGAGGTGGGATTTGAACCTATGCTTGTCTGATTGGTTAGCCTATATCAGTCACTCCAGTAGTCTGACTTTGAGAACGAATAAAAGGCTCTGCTGTGAAAATAGGGTTTTTGTTTTATTTCCTGTCTTATTCCAAATTTGACTTAAAGTAAACATGAGCTGAGCTATGCTCCAAAAGATAAGTAGGGTTTGAAGATGAGATAGGTGTTTTAGATTAGGGAAGCAGGTGTTTGTGGGCTATAAGGCAGGCTTGTTGCTGGGCAGAAGCAGTGAGCTGCCTAAATTAGAGAATGTACCTGGAGACTAGTTGGGTGGGTAAGCGGAGACAGTGTGCGAAAGGTGTTGATTGCCAACGACTGTTGAATGTTGATGTGTTAGGACCCAAAGGGTTTATTAAAAGGCAAGGACATAACTCTGTTCAAAGAACATTTACTGGGACAGATTTTGTACTAAGCAGGCAAATGCAGCTATGGGATTTCCTGAGTAAGCCCGTGCCCTGAAAGAGCGGACAGTCTTTGGGGAGAAACAGCCCACAGGATGCAAACACAGCACAGTAAACCAGAGCTGGGAGAGGAGAGTGGAGAGTGTTGACGAAGCGTTGGGAGAGCTGCTTAAGGCTGTGGCATTTGAACCAGACCTTGAAGATGACTGGGAGGAGTGGGCATGGAGACTAGAAGATGGTGGCCACTTCTGGGTTGGGGGAAGGTGGTTTTTGGAGAGGATTGTCTTGGTAGTCACACACCAGCTGGGCCACTGAACACTCTCTAACACTTCTCTGGGTGAGAGATGCACTGAGGCCAAAATCCACCTGCACAGGCAGCAGCAGCCATGAGGAAGACTTAGGGGTCTTGGCAATCACCAAGTTCTCCGTAAAAATGAACTGCTTAACCATCAGAGGAGCTAAAGTAACTCCTCTGCAGCTCCCAGACGGTCTCCCAATAATTTTGTCAGGGTTTTTGGGGTGGGGCATGCTCTAGAGGAACAGTTCACAATAGAGGTGATTTGACCTTTATGGGACAGTTGGCAATGTCTGGAGATATTTTTGGTTCTCACAGTGGGAGGGCATGCTACTGACCTCTAGTGGGTAGAATCCAGGGATTATGCTAAACATCCTACACTGCACAGGACAGCCAGTGCCCCTCCCTTGCCCCGCCCCCACCCTGCCCGCAACAAAGAATTATCCAGGCTAAATGTCATTAGTGCCAAGCTTGAGAAACCTTGCCCTAGAGGATAAAGAGTCCAGAGCATGTAGTGAAGGGAACTTTTACAATGGTGTCATTAGGAGCAGATGAAGAAACTGGGAGTGTTTATTCTGCAGGAGATTTAGGGATCTGAGAAATATCTTAG
The DNA here is from genome assembly GCA_004027735.1 of Carollia perspicillata. Classification (NCBI taxonomy): domain Eukaryota; kingdom Metazoa; phylum Chordata; class Mammalia; order Chiroptera; family Phyllostomidae; genus Carollia; species Carollia perspicillata. The sequence goes on from PVKM010049390.1 coordinate 4,668, forward strand.
AAAAGCAGGAAGAACAGAACTGTCCAGAGCAACTGCCCAAATTCCAACTACCACTCACCCCGACTATTGCAATAGGAGCCTAACCAGAACCAATGTAGGGAAGAATAAGAAAGTTGTTGTAATGGTAAACACTTACATAGCATTTCCTGTCTTTCAGGCACTATCCTAAGAGTCGTACATATGTCAACACATTTACCGGTCACAACAAACCCATTGCAGCCAGCCCCTTTTCTAATGGGGAGACTGAGACATAGAAAAGAGGATAAACAACTTCCCTAAGATGACAAGTCTTAGTGAGTAGCAGAGCCTGAATTTGAACCCTGACGGCTGTGCCCTTAGCCACTGTGCAGTATCGCTGTGCTGCACTTGAAGGGGGTGGATCTGGGCTGAGACCCCTTTGCCCCCTATTAGCTGTGTAACCATGGGCGTGCCACTTAAGCTCTCGGAGCCTCTGTTTCTTCATCCAGCAGAACAGGGACAGTAAGATGCTAAATAGCTCTTCCGTACAGGGATGAATGTAGTTCTCACAAGTGCAGGAGGTATATGTTTGTTTCCCTCATTTTACATACTTGAGGATTATGTAGCTTTGAGAAACTGAATGACTTGCCCTGGGTCACATAGCTGGGAAGTTAAGAGTAAGAATTTAAATGCACATCTAAGGCCCTGGCCATGTAGCTCAGTTGGTCAGAGCATTGTCCCAATATGACAAGGCTGTGGATTTGATTTCCGGTCAGGATGCATAAAAAAATCAACCAATGAATGCATAAATAAGTGGAACAACAACCTGATGTTTCTCTCTCTCTCTCTGCCTCCCTCCCTTCCTCTCTCCCCTCTTCCTCAATCTCTCTAAAAAAAAGTCAATAAATAAACCCACATCTGTCTGACTCCAGAACTTTTTTTAACCACAAAGCAATACATTTGCAAGCTTGTGGTGAAGGTAGCATGACAAAGCATATGAGCATTGCCTGGAACATAATAAGCAATTAACAACAGCAGTTTATTATTATATATTAGTAATTATAGTTATTATCTTCATGACCAGCTCAATCAGGTGTACAGATGGCAACACAATATTCTAGCCAAAAGAACAAGATCAGCAGACAGTGAATGACGCCGTTTTGTGTGTGGATCACAGCCTCTCAGCCAGCTATCGCACAGTCCTGAGCTTCAGCCTCCCCATAAGGTGGTATCATATTTGAATCATGTGTTCTGCTCTTTGCATAGTCTACTATTCATAGAATAGAAGTGGGAGAAGCAGGGACAGTGTGAGGCTAATTTAATGTCAAGGTTCCATAGCCCATGTATTTCATGGATGCCACTTAGTCATAATTTTTTTAAAAAGATGAATGTAGTGCCTTGTGCAAAACCAGAAGAGTCACCACACACTGCATATTGCACTGTAAACAGAACCATGGCTCACTTGATGGTTAATTCCACTCAGGAGGGATTTCGTTTTAAAACAATTGCCCAGTTTCATTGTAGGGAATGATGTGTGAGTGCTTTCCACAGAGAGGGGGTGGCATCTGCTAGCTGGAGGGCTGGCAGCACACGGAACCTCCTTGCAATGGATTCTTAAACGTGGAACCATGGCCAACGAGCTATCAGACAGGAAGAGAGTGGAGAGTTGCTTGGAGTGATGGAGGTGCCTACAAAGGGAAACGGGTACCCAGGGCAGGGGACTGCCAACTGCCTAGTTGAGAGGATAGTGTTCAGAGAAACATTCACAGGGAGGAGATACTTGAGCTGAATCTTGAAGGATGAATAAGAGTTGGCCAGGATGGGAAAGGGGGAGGTCTATAAACAATAGGGGAAACTAGCACTGCAAAAGTTCTGTGTCCTGGGAGAACACGGGAGGCTGTGGCAGGAGCTCAGAGAGAGGGGGTGCATGGGTTAGGGTGATGAAGCTAGAACTATGGGCTGGAGTGAGCTCACAAAGGGCCCTGCCAAGGCTTCCAGACAATGTGCTGTAATGGAAATGATTTTTGGCAGTGCAGTATAAGGAGAAATGACCCAGGGGGTTTGGAGTGAGTCAAATCAGAGTTTGAATCTGAGTTTCGTTATTTATTGGGTAGATGACTCAGGATAAGTTACTTTACCCCTCTGAGTTTCAGCATCCAGGTTTATAAAATGGGGACAGAGTGCCCACCCTACAGGGATGTTGTTAGGATGAAACAAGGTGAAGTATAAATTCCTAGCACAGCCATAGCACAAGGCAGGCTCTCAGTGAATGTTATTCCCCCTTTATTGCATAGGTGAGGGGGAGTTGTTTCCAGCAGGGCAGAGTTTCAATCAGACTTCTATTTTAGAATGCCAATGCCAATGGATTGTTCTAGAGGGAGACTGGAGGCGGAGAGAAGACTCTGAGGATGGGTTGCTTTGCTAGTATCAATCTGTAAATGTCGAGGTTTAATAGCTTCATTTTCAGGGCTTTGCATTCTCATCATCGGGAACCAGTTTCTGGGGCAGTAGCCTGTGATTCTGATATCTGGACCTCTCTCTAAGAAGACGATGAACTAGCTTAGCTGCCTTGGTTTTCCCAGTGTGAAAAGACTAGTTTGAAGGGACATAATTAAGCAAGTTCAAGTTTATTTGGCCACATAACTAACTGTCTTCATTTAATTTATTCACTCATTCTCTAGCAAACATTTATTGAGTGTCAACCCATAAGTGGGCTGTGCGGGTGTTGGGGATACAATTGCCCACTCTCCCATCTGTGTGGCTTTATATGAGCAGAACTTGAAGAGACAGTGATGCATCCCCTCCTGGTGCCCACACATTGCTGAAGCTTCCCATTGGTCAGATGGATGTATTCCTGTCCTTTGTGGAAGGTAATTACCTGGACAGAGAAACATGACCCAGCAGAGATGGTCCTACCGGAAAACTACTTCACTGTGCCACACTTTGTCAAGCTCCATTTTCTAAAATCTCGGCAAAGAGTTGTGAATCTGAGATCAGAGATCCTTAACCGTCTCTGTGAGAACGAGGTTAGAGACAAAAAGATGAAAAGAAATATCTGATGGGCACTGCTGGCTTCTTACTCCCGATTAGACTTAGAGAAATAGACACAGAGAATAAAGTAGATTCCTTAATTTGATAAATCAGGAACCTTGCCTCAAGTCAAGAGGCTTTAGAGAATTAACCAAGGAAAACTATATTAAATAACAAGGCTATCACCAAAACCGAAAGAGTGGAGTCGATGATGTCAAAACGTCTGCATCTCGTGAAGACACTTGCTTTGCGGGTCGTCTCTCCTCCTCATGGACGACCCTCAGGGCCTGCTGTCGCATCAGCATCTTCCCGCCCGTTCTCCAGCGTCCTCGGAGTTCTCGCCCAGGAGTAGAGGAGGACCTGGCCCCTCTCTGCCCAGTCCCTCTCTGACTCGGCATCGTCCCCTGGAGGAGTGTCAGGCACTAAGTGGGAGTCCAGGTTGCTCCTGGCTGACACCTCCTGAGCTCTACCTTCTGACATGCCTCCTTGTCTCAATCAATCTTTATTATTCAGCAGGACAGAACTGAGGAGTGATGCTTAGAGGTATTTCCTTTTCCATCCCCAATTTCTTCAAAATCCAGTGCAGTCCCTATTCCCTTGCCTCAGCCTCTAAAGAGCTGGCTGCTCCCTCACCTGCAGGGTGACCTCTGTGTTCCAATGCCTGTAACGGTGACATTTTCGATGCTGTATTATACTTCACTGGCCGGTGTGTGTCTCTCACTTGCAATGACTTTTGTACACAAATGCAAGGACTCTGCCTTGTATGCCCCTGCTTCTCCACTGCCATGCAGTGCCCAGCACGTGGGGGACAGCTCCTTGTGTGATTTTTTCCCCCAGTTAAACTTGATGATGAAGTGGAAGGGAGGGAAGTAGTTATTCTAAAATGGGGAAAAAATGAGACCAACCAAATCTAGCTCTTCATTCAATAGTCAACACCTCTTTATTGCAAGGGACTTCCTTGTGCAAGAGGCTGGGAATTGGGCCCCGAGAACCACCCAGCCCTTCCCCTCATGGCGTGTTGCTTGAGAGTGCGGGGCTTGGAGCCAACCCACCTGGTGTTCACTGCCAGGCCTGCCACTTGCTGTGTGACATGGACTAGCTACTTGGCTGTACCTCGTTTTCATCAGTGAGACCAGATTAATGACGTTTCTTAATCATAAAGGTTTGTTCTGAGAATCTGTGAGAGAAGTCCTCGTCTAGCACCTAGAGCAGTGCCTGGCCCAGTGAGCCTGGGACAAATGTCAGCTGTTATTTAAAAGCTCACAGTCAAGCAAGCTTGCAGCAACATGGAGATCAAGAGTCATTACTGAGGAAATGCCATTTCTTAGTAGAAGCCGCGTGCACGCCTGCAGAAGCTCTCTGGGTCTGTTGCATAGATTCTTTGATGAGATGCTCCAGGATGGGGCATCGATGCCAGAGACATGATTGGGGAAAATAGATGTGGTGACCAAAATGCTTTCTTAGGGGGCTGGAACCAGCCAGCTGTCAAAGTTTAGGAGGAAATTCAGAGCAATGGCTAGAGCCGAATTGCTGGGGACACCGAAAAGGAATGGGTGGTCAGCGGAGAAGGAAGGAGGCCAGGCTGTTTGTACCAGGGGAAAGGGCTTTGGCAAGGAAAGTGAGTTTTTAAAGCTGAGATTTTGATCTACTTTTTTTGTGTGCTGTATGCTGCAACCCCCTCCTCTGCCTTGTCACTAGGAGTCCCCTTCAGTCTCGTTGTTGCTGATGTCAGCTTCCTTTACTGGGAATGCGAAGTCTGGGCTCAACATGGGATCCGCGGCGCACCAGGAGAATTACAACCCAATGTTAAATGATCGATAAGAAAAACACTTTGGGTACACTGAGGCAAAGAGGCAAAAGCAGCCTTGGGAGCAGCTGCAGAGGATCGGGAGCCACTGGTAGTTGTAGAGCGAACAGTAGTGCAACCGAGTCAAGTTCTAGTCCTTACAGCCGCTCCTCGGGGTGCCAGCACTAGATAAACTGTCTAACACTATGTGTCTCAGTTAGTGTCACTTCTCGTGTTATATCCAGTCATGCAGTTTCCAGTGGGAACAGGTACGGAATGCGGCACCTGCCCATGGAGTTGGCATGGGTGGCTCTGCGTGCCTGAAATGCCACAGCAGGCCAAACGGCACAGACCTGGGAAGCCTCCATGATATCATGCACTCTTTAACGGATCAAGCACTTCGATGCCCTAACTCAAATTTGAGTTCAGAACTCTAAACTCACCTATTTCTAGACATTCTTTATCTTCCATCCTCAGCTGAGTGCTTACTACCTGCCTGATGTGTGTGAAGGGTTTTACGTGCACCATTCCTTTTCATCCTCCTTGAGACTTGGTAAGTGTGGTAAAATCATCAGCTCCGCACTGCAGATGAGAGGAAGGTTAACTGACTGGTACAAGGCACACAGCTGACAAGCAGTGGAGCCGGGCTTGGCACCAGCCACGTCTCTTGGAATCCAGAGCCCACGATCTTAACTATGTCAACCAGTATGGGAGGGATCCGAAACGACCCAGTTCAATCAGTCGTACACCTAGAGGGAGGGGCTTGCAGTGGGAAAGTGTGTGGGACTGGGGGGGTGCTTTTGTTTCCTTGTAGGCACTGCTGTGTGATGCTAGGCAAGTTGGTAAACCTTCCTGGGCCCCAGTTTTCCTTTCCAAGGGAAGAAAAGAAAAGATTAAACTGTTCTGTTTACGTCATAGGTTTGTTTTAAGGAGCAACTGTGTACAAAAGCCTAATACAAGGAGTGGAACACAACGAAAGCCACCTCTTTGTCCTAAATAGACAGCAGGCATATTCTAGTCATCTTTTGTGGGGCAACTAATTTCTGGTACACATAGTCCAGTGTGGTTAACAGGAAAAATTTAATATAGGGCCACTCCCTTTTCTGACTCACTAAGAAAATAAGATAATCTTAAGTATTACATTAAAATAAAGAATTCAAATGTTGAGTTTGATTTTTGGCTACTCTATGCTAAGCATTTTCATATGCAGTTAATCCCCAGCTAAACAAAATGAGGCTCCCAGATGGTTCGGTGATTTTCCTCCAGTCACACAGCTAGTAAGCAGTGACGATTTGAAACCAGCGCGGCCTGGTTTTACCTGTCGGCACTTTTTCAGGGATCAAGGGCCACTGGATTCAATCACAGATGCGAACAATCCTGTCGTCCTAGGACCCCATTGTGTCAAACAACATCGCTGGGAATGCTCCTAAGGTCTCCCAGCACCCGAAATAGAAGAGTCTCGGCTTCATCCTCGGCCCTGTCAAATCCTAGAACTTTAGCAAAATCCAGCCTCGGCTAAACAAAGT
>PVKM010049391.1:0-10956 GCA_004027735.1 Carollia perspicillata
AATATCAGGAGGACCACCTGGTGAAGTATATGATTATCTAATCATTATGCTGTATACCTGTAACTAATACAAAAAAAAATATTGAGTATAAACTGTAAGTGAAAAACTAAAGCTAAAAAAAATAAATTTAAAAAACATGGAGAGTCCAAAGTCCAATCACTAAAATTCAAATTCTGTCAGAACATGTTGGGGGCCAGGTATCTAAATTCTTAGTTAAAGCCCCAGATGATAACTGCCAAAGTTTGAATATTGGTGTCTCTCCAAAATTCATCTTGACATCCCAAACTCTGAAGATAATGGCATTAGGAGATGAAGCCTTTGGGAGGTACTTAAGTTGCAGTAGAGTTTAACCATGCTAAAGACTTGACTTGGAACTTCCCAGTCTCAGAACCATGAGCAATAAGTTTCTGTTGTTCATAAGCCACCTAGTCTGTGGTGTTTTGTTACAGCAGCACGAACAGACTAAGACAGTACCAACGCAAGTGGTCCCTAAATGCACACGGAGAATACAAAAGCTCAAATGCACCACATTTCTCAAACTTTAATGGGGGACCCCACTTCCACTTCTAATTTCCATCTTCCTCTGCATTCTGCATCCATTAGAAATCCATAGTTAAAAGACAGCGTGTAAAACTGGATGCTATGGAAAAGGGTGGATTTTTTTTTAAGCTGGATTTTTGTTTGAATTTTCTTGTATGAAATGTTCTACCTTTATAGCTGCAGGGCTAAAAACAGAATTAAGTAGTTAACCTCTTGCCAATACCTGGGATATCAGACTAGTGTGTAATATCCTGAGCGACACCAATTCCAACCCAGTTCCAACAAACTGTATTATTTTACTTTCTTAACCTCTACTACAAATTATGGCTTTTATATACCTTCTTACAACTACCTAGACTGATATTCTTGGATTGAATACCTTTCATGAAGTTGGTTAGACTTCTTGAGAGACCGCTGGGCACTCTGAGAACAGAACAGTGCAGTAATACATTTAATGTAAACATTGGGTCTTGAGGGTCACTTTGCCTCAGGGGCAGCAAACCCCATCATAATGTGTAAGCTGGGAATCCATTAGGACCTTCAGAGCCCCATCCAGCAAGCTCCCCTGAATCTGGGGTCTGGCTCTAAGAATAAGTTTCCCTGAACCTGTATGGTTATATAGATTGCTGGCTCAGTTACATCCCAGGTCCTATGCTTAGAATACATTCAAAGTTTGAGTCTTTTCAGCTCTCTCATTCCCGATTCTCTTTCCTAAAACCCGACCTGCTGAGAGGAAAGAGTTCAATTTGTCTTCAGAAGGTTATGTCTGACTCTGAAGACTTCATCGTTCATCTCTACCTGCCGACTTAATGGCAAGTAGTATATTAGGCTTCTAGATAGAGTTGCATATATACAAAGATCAAATAAAGAAAGATGTACCTCCCACTTGTAAACTTACACAATATATGACCTTTTGCAAAGTGTACAAAGAAGAATTCTTATACTTAGGAGAGGTTTGGTGCTCCCAAATACAGAATATCACTTATAGGAACTCGAGAAGATGAAATATTCAGTTGAGGCCAAGCCACGAAAACAGAAGGCTAGCTGAATTAATTTTGTGTTTTTTATCACCTCAGGCTTATAGAATGTGGTTCTACCCAACACACAAATTTTTTTTTTCTTGTTTGTTTGCTTTTGCTCCTTCTTTTACTTTTCCCTTCTGTTTTAAACTTTCAATGACAGGCGATCTTGGAAAATGCTGAATTAAGACTTGGTGAAGTCAAGTCCTATATATTCGGATGGTCCTACCATTCTTATAGTCCCATGGCTTGGTGTCTCAACTTGTCTGAGAGACTTGAGACCAAAATAGCAGCGATCCACTCTCGCAAACACACTCACTAGCACATGTGCCAACACATGGAGGCAAGGACGAACACACAAAACTACTACCCTTTTGTGCTTTACTGTGATTTAGTTTGGGAAGGCCCTATTTCCATACCTCAGCACTTTTTCCTTGTATCATAATGTTCATATATCCTAGAAGAATGAAAATCCAAGGTATGATATTTTAAAAGAAAAAGTAGAAATCATCTATCTTGCTTCAGAAACACCCAGTTACAGATTTGTCATAATAGTATCTGAGTAGAAAGTAGCATTTTCATGGATCTTTAGACTTCACAGTCAATAACTAAAACACCTGCTATGTCCAGGCACTGTTCTAGACTCTTGTGATAGAGTGAGGGCAAAGATCTTTGCCTCATGGAGACTATATCCTAGAGAATAATCTCATTGGAGACCCTGAATAATTCTGTTACATCCTTTCTTTTGTGGGAGACATGATTTCAACCCATTTTAATCCAAAAAAGCTGTACTTTTACTGGAACATGTTGTTCCTTTGACAAAAATCTAATCAATTAATTAAAAAAAGAATAGGGTAATCGCAGGAATCTCAGTGAATGCCCTTATCTATACTAGGGAACATACAAGTACATTAATAAGTTTAACAAATGGGTAAGTGATTTGGTGGGCTATACCATTAGTTAACTGGTAAACTCAAACAGTCCATGAAGGTATTCAAGAAGAAGCCAAGTAATAGTTATTCTTTATAATATCCATAGAAAGTACAGAATGTGACTTTGTATCATCTGCCAAGGAGTTGTAATTAATTTTGTTTGGCTCTACTCTGACTTAAAACTGGGATATCACATAAGGAATAATTTCTGTTTCCCATTACAATTATACTTATTTAGTCCCCACTGGAGTGCAAATGTGTTTTTTTTAACCAAAGTAATTGATATTACAGCTTGTATTTCCCTTGATAAACATTGATATTTTCCACAAGATTTAGTTTTAAATATTTCTCAAATATTTATTGATTGGATTCACATCTCAACTGATTACACTAAATGGAAATCCCCAGTCTATTCCCTAATTTATTTTTACCCATGACACATGAAGAGTACATTTCCAACCCATAGTTGGCTCAACTTGAAAGACTTGGGTTTTCTGACTAATTCTGTACATAAGCTATTTAAGTATGAACTAGCTAGTGCGTACCTAGGGTAGTCTTAAACTCTTGTAATATTAGGTTTTATTTGAATTTTATGAAAAGAGAATCCCATTTGAATTTAAGATCAGTCATTCTTCATGTGGGTAGCTTTTGGCTCACTTTTTCCTCCATAATGTCTTCCAACATTTGCTATGCTTTTATTTGTAATGCTGAAATCATTACTCTTGCTATAGTTGCCAGATTAACACTAGGTTTTTAGTTCCTAACAACACAAAGGCCCATACCAGGAATATAGTTTAAAAAAAGAAAAGAATCTGTGCTCTAAATTAAACAGGAGTGGGAAGTGCGGAAGTGAGAGAGACAACAATAAACTCCAAACAATGTACAAATAAAACTAGGAAAACATACCAGAAAGGACCCTAAGTCTCCAGCACAACCGTTTAGAAACTACACATTAAACTTTAGTGAAATCATTACGAGGAAAAAAGAAAACCTTCACCTTCATCTTCTTGACAGATTTTAAGTTAGAATATGGCTTTTTCTTACCCCAAGGGTATTCTGGGGCACCGTAAACCTGCGAGAACTTGCCTTACTTTGTAAGGTGCTAAGTGGTAGACAACTTAGATGATCTTGAGATAAGCATTCTCATATTCACAATTGTTAGAAGAACAGATGTAACTTTTAAAGACTCTAACATTTTATAAGCCTATGGGGCACCATTTAGAATTAGCTTGTACATAATACAGGACTTTATCACCCTATGCAATGCTTGCTATAAGGACATCATGCCGTGGGAGGGGCATGAGATGGTTTATCAGTCAGGGTGTTGTCAGGGGAAACTCCACTCTTTATCTTAACAGAGACATTTTATATGAAGAATTGTCAACTAAGTATTGTGGAAATAAGGGACAAAGTATGGACACTGTGCATTCATAAAAGTAATTACTGAGGCAAGCCACTTTTTCCCCTAGGTTCAATGAGGAAATAGAAGAGGATGGAATTATTCAAACGCAGAAACTAAGGAGGGTGCTGCAGAACTTGGACCCAGAGCTCTGCAGAGGGGACCCTGTTTAGCTGGTGTTGGGGTATCAGGAGCTTGGAGGAGAGACAACGTGGATTCAGAACCTAGATTAGTTGCTTCTGATACAGCTGAGGATGCTCTAAAACTGTTTCAAGGATTGTAGCTATTGGACTGACTCTCAATGCCAGAGGAAAGAGCTATTTCAAGGGTGACTCTTCTGAGAACAACAGATGAGACCATGCTCTTTCCTTCTCCTCCTGCCTTCCAACCTCCCTCTTGGACCCCGTATTGGCAGAGCACAACAGAAACTTGTTGGCAAAGAAGTGTAATTGTCCCTAGAAACATAAAGCAAAATAGAGCTGGATGAGTTTCAACCTAAGGGAGACAATAGCTTAAAACCTGGTACAGAAGGAAAACAACCTGCATTAAATTGTCCTCCATATATCATTACTCTTTACAAAACTATAATTGTAGCTCTGTAACTGAGAAAAGGTTTAGTAGTTGCTAGCATTTAATAGCATTTATCATATGCAAGATTCTATGCTAAATGTTATATATGTTATTTTTTATCATTGAGACCTCATATGACATGGGAATCCTCATGAACCGAGAAAAATGATCTAAACTGATTAAAATCATGCATCTCATGATAAACGTTCCCTTAAGCTATTTTTTGGTCCAGTTCTTTCTTTATAAGCCCATTACCTTAAAACTAAACCTATTAAACCAGTGTTTCTCCAGGTCACCTGGAGCAAGCAGAAAAACCAGGAGGGTTTAAGAATCTCTTCACTGGGACTGTAAACCACAGTTCTAGATAAACATCATAGCCTTTTCTTTTAGCCACAATTTGAGAAGAGATGGTAATATTTCAGGGGAAATAGTAGCATGCTACTACATGACTGTACAATTAATACATTCCCCCAACTGGAAATGAAGGAAAAGACGTCATCATTGAACTCATAGAGAGGGCATGAAGATCCAGGTGAGAGTGGAAAGTCCATATGAAGCAATAAAGTAGTAATTAACCAGCAGATAGTAACGACTAATATCTGATAGAAAACTATTGCATAATTATGACAAACATGAGCATATATTTTATGTAACCATTATTTATTGTTTCATCTCTGTGCCAAGCAATTTACTTGATAAATAAACACACAAAACAAATATATACTACGCCCCTCAATGACACCATGAAGTAGACATTATTATCAAAATGTTATAAATAAGGAAACCAAGACTTAGCTAGAAAATGGTAGGATGGAATTTAAACTCTGCTTTATCTGTTTCTAAATATTTCATTTGTCATATCTCCAACATCACCAAATGTTCATGGCTGGTATGCCAGGTGCCAAGGAGAAGGACCAACTTGGTTTCTCTTTTTAATCCCTTTTCCTTTAGCCCAAGCTTGCACATGTGCTCATGATAGCTTGTGAAGAAGACACCAAGGCAAAGCCTCAGCTGTTTCACGCAGTGCTCCCGCCTCTAACTCCTTCCTGCCTCCCATCTCAGTCACGATGATGGTGTCCTCTAACTTCTTTCATTGATAAGATATCCCAGATCTTCAAGTTTTAGCAACACTCACAAAAACATACAACGAATCATTAGAGAAACTATCTGTTTGTTGTACGAGTAACACAGAAATGCTTATAAGTGGTCTAATAGTTATATCTGATAGCAGAGCCGACAGGTAAAGTCACCCTGCCCAATCTCAAATCTTGGCTAAATTCTACTTAGTAGATCAAGGGCATTAGACCAGTTGTTTCCCAACTTCAAGCCACAGGTTCTTCATGGCAATAAAGGGGATACTAAGAGTCCTATCTCACAAGGGTGTGAGGCTCTAATAGGGTAACACATTAAAAAACATTCAGCACAGTGTTTGGAAATAGTAAGTGCTTAAAAAGTTTTAGCTTTCATTAGTAGCAATAGATGGGTTTACAGAGTGTCACGTCTTATTTTGCGTTCTACGAAAATGCTTTATGGAGCAAACCTAATATTTATGAGTTAATGCTGGTATCCTTGGAAACAGATGTCTACAAACTGCTCTTGATATAGTAAATGCAATGGGACTTAGTCTTGCACCACTTCTTCCATAGTGGGAAACTGAAACCCAATTCAGTCATATCATGCAATGCCCTCTGAGAGCCTGAGTTATACATTCTCATTGACAGAATCTTCAGTTTGCAACACCTCCACCCTGAACCCTTTGCAACTGTTTTCCAGTACCTGAACTTGACATTGTATTGTGAAGTGAACAATTTTATAACAAGTCCCCTAGCATTGCTGGTAGTAAATCACATTGTATAAAGCCATCACAGCCTCCTCATACCTGGGTCTTACTGCCTAGAATATGGTCAGCATGGGATTATTAGGGGAAGGCTTTTTAAAAACTTTTATTTTATTTCTCCCATCATTGTACTATCTTTTTCTAATCTAGCAGTTAGAACTTTTCACTACAAATAAGAGAATTGATTTAAATAAGTAATAAAAGCAGTTGATTTAAATAAATAACGAAGATACAATTATTGCATGGCAGGAAGGATGCTCGGGATCAGGGTTCCCAGGATTGGTGCATGGCTCAGGGCTGGGATCAAAGACCCAATGGGCTTCCACTCTTCTCCTCTGATATTGAAAACATGAGTTATTCTCAATCTCAGACACTGGAGCTGTATGAATGGTACTTAAAATGTGCAAGATATACAAGGTTCTCAAATACTAGAGAACAATAGTCAAAGTAGAGGGCAAAGCCTAAGTAAAAATTTAATGGAAAATGTACAGACACTGTATTAAATTTAGTACTTTCTTTAGCATAAAACAGCAATGTGGCTCACAGGAAGCCTTTTAATCTTTCTTGGCTTTTACTTGCTCATCTGCAAATAACTATAAACATTCCTAACTCATCATCAAGTGCCTCTTTTGGTACCTGTCATACTGCAGGCATTTAATAAATGAATAAAATAAGCACAGATAAATGTATAAAAATATGTAGCTAAAAGAAGTGCATTTAATTATTTAGTCTTAAATGCTTTTCATGGGAAATTTAAATGAATAGCATTTCAAAGGGGGAAAAAAGCAGGATTTGCTTGATGCAATCATAGATATTTGCTCTTCCTGTGTACTGTTTGGATTTGGCTGATCCGGGCATGCTTTTGTGTGAATAAGCCTCAGTGCTGATCTGTCTCTAGGTCACCTAATTGTGTCTGAAAGGTAGAGCCAGAGGGCTGAGTCCTTCTCCAACAATTGCCAACTGGGGGTGGCTTTCCCAAACCAGACTATCCCCTGCTTAGTCATCCCTCTTTTTGCTCACTCTCTTTCAAAGATCATGATAAAGCATACACATAATTTTCCATCTATTGTGTCATAAAACAATGATCCCAAATGCTGGTGAGATGAGTGATTTCTTGAAAAAGTAACCTTTAAGGTAGAGGCTAGAACAAAGACACACTTTGGGGTTGAGGTGCTGAAAAGCACAGGAGACCAGAAAGCACACCAACAACAACCAAAGAAGTTCATAGTTACTGCTGGGTCTGTTGTCATTTAAACGCCCGTCAAAGAGAACTGACTCTGCAGCAGGAGACCAAACTGCACTAGGCCAGAATCACACTGGCATTTGCTTGAATTTTCTCACACTCAATTTCTTCTCCCAATGGCCCTACTCATCTTTTCTTGGAGAGAAATGTCGGTTCAGTTTCCCCAGGTCTCTGCCAGAAAATTCAGCTGCTAGAAATGTGCTGGCTGATGGTCTTTCTGGCGCGAATCCTGTGCTACTTACTTGGGTCTGTCAGATCTGGCAAAGGAGGGAAGCAGAGAGGGCCCGTATTGTAAAAAGCCAGGCCATACGCACTGTTGAAAATCAGTGATCAATAATGATGCTCAAGCACTGCATTGGCATTAATTAGATTCCTATGCAGTAACATGTATCTATTATTAACTAGAGTGCCAACTTGGATGTCTTTACTTTATAAAGTTGACCGAAATGTGTTATTTTAATAGAGCTCTTCAGTATTTATGAAAATGTGGTCAGCCAGGGACTTCCTATAGATAACAAGTAATTAATGCTTTGTCTAATTGACCTGCAGGACTAATGGCTGTAAGATACCACTAAGGCCAGTAGATTCCTTTGTGTATAAAGACATAATAGTACTTAAAATAAAAATAAACCCTCTAATCAGACTGTCGATTGCCAGAAGAGAAGAGGTTAGGGAGGATGGGTAAAAAGGCAAAGGGACTAAGAAGTGCAAGTTGGCAGTCACAAAGTAGTAAAGGGGATGTAAATTATAGCACAGGGAATACAGTCAATATATGGTAATAATTGTGGAAGGTGCCAGGTGGGTACTGGAAATATCCAGGGGACCATTTCGTAAAGTATGTGATTGTGCAGCCACTATGCTGTACACCTGAAACTAATGCAAAATAATACCGAGTATAAACTGTAATTGGAAAGTGAAAATAAAATAAAATCTCAGGTCATAATAAAGAAAATAAAACGATAGTTTCATTTGAGGCTTAACATAAACACAAGCAGATGATGAAAATTATATTGAATATAGACAGACTCGAGAAGGAAAAATGGAAGTTTTGTAAGGAAGATTACTATAAGGAGTCCACCATAATTCAGCATTTACTTGCAGACATTCAGAAACTCATCTCACTCTTCTTTTTATGTGATGAGTTGTTAATATTACAGGAAATGATAAATTGCCATAGTAACTAAACAGAGACTCTAGGAAGTTATAAGATGCATAATGGGAATCTCAGCAAGGGAGTTACGGTTTCACTGACAAATGGATAGTTGCGCACAATGGAAATCAGTCATTATTGCTTCCTGGTCAAAGACACTTCAATCTCAGTTTTAAAAGTCATCATCACACAAGTCTTTTTTATTATAATTGTGTGCAAGACTCAATTTGTAGAATGGGAGCTTATTATATCCTTCTGCTATTTTTAAATGCTTAGGAATTTCACACTTACCCAAACGAAGGGCTGGTGTGTGGCTCTACAGCCTTTCCTGTGTTGGCAAAGCCAGTTCCAACAACATTCTCGACTTGCTTGAAGCTCATGGCATGTTCAGACGAACCTCCCGCTGTTCCCTACTCCCCCCCACCCCCACCCCCGTCTCTGAATCCCTTACTTCCTGTTGTCAAGTAGAAATCAAACTCCCTAGCACCAAGCAAAAATGTAATGAAGTCATAGAAAGTACCATGGAAATTTCTGTTGAACTGTGCTGGAGGCAGGAAGACATGTTAATGACTGGAATTCTAAACAGGAGCTAAAGTCATTTATTTAAAACAGACATCAGATGACCACTTAGAAACCTCCAGTGGCATAACCCAGGCCTCCCAATTTAAACTTTTATTAGTGTCCCCAAATCATGTTTTACCTTATTGTGAATTGAATTGCATCTCCCCCAAAACTGATATGTTGAAGCCCTAACTCCAAATGGGGTGGTATTTGAAGATATTTCCTTTAAGGATGTAAGGAAAGTTAAATGAGGTCATAAAAATGGGGCCCTAATCCCATGGGATTGGTGTCCTCATAAGAAAAGGAAGGGGCACCAGGAGTGTGGGCACACGGAGGAAAGGTTATGTGAGGATACAGTAAGAAGAGGGCCATCTGCAAGGTAGAAGGGAGGTCATATCAAAAAACAACCTTCTGTGGTCGTGGTCTTAGACTTCCAGCCTTCAAAACTGTGAGAAAATAACTTTCTGCTGTTTAACTCACCTAAGGGCATTCTGCTATGGCAACCTGAGCACACTAATATATCTTGCAGTCACAGAAGATAACCTGACATATTAAAGGGGATGTTTGTCATTCTTCAAATGCTTGTCTATGTGTGAAATCACCTTGCTCAAAGCCAATAATAACAATAGCAGTAATTTATTTCTTTCTCTTAATAGGTGCTGTTTTAAACATGTTAATGTTATAAAGTCATATCATTACCCCTGTTTTACACATAAGGAAAGGAATCAAGGTGTGAAACTGGTCCAAGTTTAAATAACATACTCTGAAGTAGTTGTAACTAATAAAGCAGGCTACAGAAACACATGTTTATGAATCTTGTTAGCACAAGTGTATCACTGCACATTTGTGTTTAAAAGTATTGTGTCTAAAAGTATTTTGTTAACAAATGTGAACATTATAAACCTTCCACAGTTTAATAATGCTTTTTGGTCATAAATATTACAACATAATATGCTGGAAGTCTAAAAAAAGGAAATAAAAGTACATTTCTTAAAAAATTACTATAGAGATGCACTGAGTTGTATCCATTAAATACATTTATCTAAACATGAAGGAAATTGTTTGGATTTGAAAATAATTGTAGGATTACACAGTTAATGGATTATTTTTGTAAATCTTTAGAAAAGAAGAAAATCACTTTTTTTTTGTTTGTTTGCTGGCTTTTATATATCTCTGCTTTACAGTTGAGTGCAAACAATTTCTTTAGAATCCCAGGATGGGCTCTGAGGCCAACATATTTCCAGGAGGTAGAAAAGCTTCTATAAACTTATTTTTAACTTGTCAGCAAGTAAAATTGTAACTAATGTTGATCTTTCAGTGACAGCAGTTGCTTGGAAGGTTCCATGGCTTTGATTAATATTTAATCACTAGGGATTTCCAAGCAAATTTACAAACTCAAATTACTAAAGCTACTACAAATACAGAATCATGTTACTGCTTTATTTTTCACATGAGTGATTTTTTAAAAAGCTATTAGGAATAAGCAAGCACGGAAAGGAGAAATTTTGTTTTCACTTTGCTTTTTAATTGACCACTAGACATTTATAGTATGAAAGGGAGCAGTATGGAGGCTTCAATTACTAACTCTTGTGCTGGACTGGATGTGAAGGCTGGCTCTACCTTTTACTGCCTGAGTGACCTTCAACGTGTTACTATTTCTTTCAGTGCCTCACTCACCTTGTCTGCAAAATGGGGTAATAACAGT
>PVKM010049392.1:0-10962 GCA_004027735.1 Carollia perspicillata
GAGTGAGCCTCTGTTGGGGAGACATATTGTTACTGTCTCACCTCCTTTTAATTCTCCCAACATCCCTCTAAAATCTTAACAACCCCGCCTTGCAGATGAGAAAACCGCGTTGCCGGGAAGCTGAGGAACTGGCCCAAGTTTTCATAGAAGTGAAGCTCCGGTCGGTGTGCATGCAAGTCTTTCTTCCTATGACACCCTGTTGCTTTCCAGCCCACTGACTATCAGTACTCACTTTTTATCATCGTGAAATTAAAGCGATTGCATGAAATAGATTGCGTGAAATTATATGCAAAGACATGGGCAAGAGCATAGAAAACGATGGATCCAGCTGAGACTATTTTCCCAGAAAACATTTATGACTATACTTAAGGAACTAACTAAACAGTAAACCCCTCAAGACATCTCAGGAAGAAATAGTGCTTCTGCCTGCTGTATCTTCGTAGACGAAAAGGTCAGCAGTGGGTCTGCATCAGTGGTTCCCAAGCTCAGGGTGATTTTGCACTAAGGGACAATTTAGCAAAGTTTAGGGACGTTTTTGTTGTCACGAAGTGTACATGTGTGTGCACACGCATCTAGTGGGCAGGGGCCAGGGCTGCTACTGGATGTCCTACGAATCCCAAGACAACCTCCACGACAAAGAATTACCTGGTGTGAAAGTTCACTAGTGCTGAGCGTGATAAGCCACAGTCTATTTGTCCCAAAAGGAAATGTTTACAATTAAATTCCTTACAATGTTGATGAATTATAATCAGCAGAGAAGTGATGTTATGTTTATATTAAAATGAGCGAGGCAGTAAAGGAGACAAACAATTCTCATATGGTAACCTGTCTTTGAAACAAAGAAAAGGTCCCTGGGCTTGGCTCTGACAGAGATTGTGGGAAGATGAGGGAACTTGAGGAGGGCTTTGATCATTTATGTAACTGGGGTAAAGCGCAGCAATTCAGCTCCGAGAAGACAAATGTAAGACAGTACGTCTGGGAACAAAAGGAATGTTTGTCCAAGGGAAAGTGATTGGGCTTTGTTCCGTTTTGCCGCGTTCTTGCCTGTGATGCAGTATTGCAGGGCAGCAGAAAGCCAGAGCGTGCACCCCTCTCCCCATAAAGCCAGGCATTAACTGAAGAGCTACCGGAGGCCCTTCTGCTGAAATGAGCAGCAGCAGAGTGAACCAAGCCAGTGCTGGCTCAGGGCGATGCCAAAGGCATTGCCCAGAAAGATGTGCCTTCTTTCCAGTGAACCTGTCCCGGAGGCGGACAGTAGTTTGGCTCCAAGCCAATTGCCATCAACAGGTGGTTAAAGTCACCTCTGGCATAGCCAGATTACAGAGTGGAAGGCTCTTCCTGTGTAAGGACAATGTCATGTTCTGTTTTAAATTATTATCTGAGTAAATACAGTTGACCCTTGAACCACGTGGGTTTGAATGGCACATGTCCGCTTGTACACTGATTTTTTCAGTGACTACAGTAAAAGTTATTTCTTTCTTTCTCATGATTTTCTTAATAACGTTTTCTTTTTTCTATCTTGTTTTATTGTAAAAATGTATATAATACACATAACATACAAAGTATGTATTTATTGACTGTTTATGTTATTGATAAGGTATCTGATCAACAATAGTTTGTTAATAGTTAAGTTTTGGGGGAGTCAAAATTCAAACTCAGATTTTCACCCAAGCTGGCGGGAAGGAGGGGTTTGTTGGTGCCCTAACCCCTTCATTGTTCAAGGATCAATTGTAACCCCTTCCACAAGATTTTGGCTAGGCCCTCAGATTTTCTCCACAAATGACCATCTTCAATACTAAAGATTTTCTTAACTGTACAAGAATTTTTAGCTATTTACCACCCCATCCTTGTCATATGGGATAGACTTGAGTTTTTATCTCTCTAGTGTGGCTTGGTCCTCTTCAGCATGCACCAGGAACAGGACAGGGATTGCAGGGGGATTTCACCTTGACACCTGCCACTGGTGATATAGGGAAGTGACTTAAAACCCTGTAGGCCTTAGCACAGGGTCTCCCTTCCCCCAGTTCAAACAGCAAGGCCAGAGCACAGGGTCCCCCTCCCCTAGTGTAAACGGCAAGGCCAGCCAGTGAGCCAGCCAGGAGATAAGGTGCTAATGGTCCGCCCGCCCCAGTCAAAACATAAGAGTGCTGACTAACCAAATGAAGAAATCTGAATTAACCCCTGCATTCCTCTGCATTCCGCTTCTGTATCTCGCTTCTGCCACGTAGCCCGGAAGAGATAAAGTATATAAGCCCTGTAACCCCTTTGTTCAGGGCCCAGAATTTGGAGTTGGACTCCTCTGGGACCACGAGTGAATAAAGGATCGTGCTCTTAACTCCTCCGGTGTCTGATCGTTTCGATTTCCTGTAACACTGGGAGCTGCTACCTGGTTGCCCACTGGGTACCTTAGACCTGGTGGCATAGTCCTTCTCCACATACAGAAAAAGAAATGAAACTATGGCACAAACTCAGTGGTAGCATTTTTCTTTAAAAGAAAGAAAAATAATTACTCTTGTTAAACAGCAACCAAGGTAACTAATATACATGTAGAATGTTATCTGCAAAAGAGAACTAGGAAAAATATGGGTAATATGCAGCTTCTAATCACTGGGACTATATTTCTTTACCTCAAACTAAAGAAAGTGCTATTGTTAAGCCAGTGCTTTCCCAACCATTGCAGAGTAAACCCATAGGATTTGCAGCAACACCACAGTTACCCCAGAGCCCACAATTCCAGCCATCACAGTCAGGAATGGTATGGCACTCGGATGATTAGAGAATCACAGGGAGGAAGAAAAGTAGAAGTGTGTCCAATAGGAAAGAAAAAGTGCCGTCCTAGCATTCAAGTCACCAAACCAAAACACTGATTGGACTTGCTCCAGGATGTCACTTGGCAATTAATGGTCTCCTAGTTTGATGTGGAGAAGAAATAGAGCCATTTCAGTGTCTTATAAAAGTCATGAAAGGCAAAGCACTTCAGCATCCAAGCCAGGAGGTGTAGAGGAAGTTCGAAGGAAGAGAGAAAACAAACAGAAGAGACGAATGGCAAAAGACAAAGGCAGCAAGTGATGGGTATTTCAAGTGGTAGCAACAGACATGAACACTAGGAAAAAATAGACGTAAGGGCAGATAATAAAACTGCAGAGCTTGGCTGCACAAAAAGCACGGGGCAGTTGGCAGTCCCGCAGAAGGGGGGCTTGTGAGAAGGTATTAGGGAATGAGATGGCAACGATAATGCCCTTCTTTACGGAACACCTCACTGGTGCCAGGCACTTTACCAGGGCCTCTACCATGTTATTCTAATTTGTGCGACTTTCTAAATATCATTATCTGCTTTTTGCAGGCGAGAAAAAGGGCTCAGAAAGGGTCAGTAAGTTGCCCAGGGTTGTACACCTATTCAGTTGCTGTGTCAGAATGTAAACTTTGTAACTCATGGCTACGTATTTGCCAGTAGCCATACACCCATAATGGGGGGGGGGGGGGGTCAGAGAATAAACCCTCACAGCCCGGGGTTGGGGGAATGAGGGAAGCAGATGATATAGCTTAAGGTACATTGCATACCTATGGCAAGCTGGTAGCTAGTTTAATAGCTATGATAATAGCTGGTGCTACTGCCCTGGGTGAAAAGGTGTGACTTTCAGGATATATCCTGACTTGTGAGGAACCCAGGAAATGATTCCACCCCCCACCCCCTACCCCCATTACTGAGTCACTCTTGCCCTGACTGGGGATATAAATAAATGTAAACAATGTAGCTCATTGTAGGAGGAGCTGGAGGTGAGGTCACTCAGGAGGTGTGGGGTCAGGATTTAAAAACTAAGGCCTGACAGCCATGAGGTATTCAGCCATGCGATTTGGAAGGGTGTAGAAGGAGCTGTGCCGGTAGTGGGGTAGCACCTATGCAGTTCGCCGTAAGGATTCCGCCATGGGTCTCGGAAGGGAGTAGCAGAGCCATGTGAGAGGGAGAACTAGGCAAGCTACTACGTAGTTGGTACTCAGGGTCCGGCCTTGTGCCCTGGTGCAGTAAGGAAGGAGACACATTGCTGCTTTGATCACGTCTGCTCTAGCTGACTCTGAAGACCCTCCCTTACAACACGCTGACCTGCCGCCTTGCTAACCCGGACTTTGTCTGGACTCTTGAGACTTATGTCATTCCTGGACTTGACTATGATCCAGTGCTCCACGGCACATGTATTCCTGGACTATTACATGGAGGCTGAAGACTTTGTACCCCAGATCCTGAGGGACAGAGCAGCTGCATGAGAATCGTGACTTTGGGACCTTCCAGAGGGACTGAAGAACTATTTGTGCAGTTGGCTTAAGACAAGAATATGGACAACGGTTTGGTTTGCTTTCGGCTTATAGCCTTTGGGGGAACAAAGGAAGTGCTGGGCCTCGTGGGAAAAGAGGGCTCTGAGTTAAAGTGCTCCCAGAGCCCCCAAGGGTGGAATACTGTAAATAAAGACATTTTCCTTCCAATACTGATTGTTGGGTTAGGCATCAAGGGGTCACATGAACGGGCCCTTGTTACACTACCTCTCAGGACTTTCCAGAGTGGCGGTGTGGGAATCATGGCAATCATTAAGGTCTCTGTGTGGGGAGCACTTCATGCAGAAAGAAAGTGGCACCATGATTTAGAAGAAATATCTATCTGATCATCCAGATGACCAAAATATGTTTCTCATATATATGTGGCGTGGGTCCACAGTTTCTGGCTCACAGCTCCTTAATTGGAATTTCTTAGTTGTGGAGAGTGATAAAGGTGTCTTTGTTATGCTAATGAGGTGACCTTTGGAAAGAACCAAAGGATGGGGGCTGGCTTAGGTGGAGCCAACAATGTGATTACGGTGTTGGACCTTTCAGTCCCCTCTCTTCCCGATCTCTGGGGAGAGAAGGCCTGGATGTCAATCATTCTCCAATGGCCAATGATTTAATCTCTGAGCCCTGAATGGTGAACACCTGGAGATGTTGGGAAGGTGGCAGTTTTGGAGAGTTTGAGGAAGTGCCACACCCTTTCCCCCACACCTTGCCCTGTGCTTATCTTCCATCTGGCTGTCCCTGAGTTATATCCTTTTATAATAAACCAGCGGTCTAGTAAGAAAATTGTTTCCCTGAGATCTATGAGCCACTCTAGCAAATTAATCCCACCCCAAAAGGAGGGATTCGTGGGAACCTCTGATCACAGCTAGTTGGTCAGAAGTACGCGTAACAACCCAGGCTTGCAACTGGCATCTGAAGTGGGCCATGGGGTGGGGTGTGGGTCAGTCCTGTAGAACTGAGTCCTTAACCTGTGGGAACGAGTGCTATCTCTGGCTAGGTAGTATCAGAATTCAATAGAATTCTTGGACACCATGCTGGCATTTGAGAATTGTTTGTTGGCTGTATGGGGAACATTCCCTTGACATTGGAAATTGAGTCTCAGAACACCAATTGAGAGAGGCTCTAGCACTGCCATGTAAATACTGAGTGAATCTGATGTGGCTCTGTTGCCAAGGAATCATTTTTTAGAGCTTGGAAGAGAATAAATGAGCAGAAACCGTCTACAGAAAGTGCATCTCACTTTACATAGAATATACATATTATAAAATAGTATATAAATTATTCCTTAGGGATACTGGAGCTTCCTTTGGTTTGTTGTAAGTGAAGCAGCATTTGAGTTAGGTCAAGTTTCCTTCCTGATGGCTGCTCCTGAGTTTTCACAGTGGACTTGACCTCGGAAGATGTCTCGGAAAAGAACAAATGGCCAAATGTGAAGCTGCAGAAGCATTCTCTAACTTTTTGGAAGTATGTTGCTGAGCTCCTGGAATATTTCTCAGGCAGTTTTATCACGATGGTGACACTAGACAGAACGATTCTTGGGAGTAGACACTGTGTCTGCGTCATCTTCTCTCCGCAGAACCAAGCACCTTGCATGACATTCCGCTGAGTCTGGTGACGAGGAAATGGTGAAAGGATGGAGGGATGGGGTGGGAGCTGTAGAAAGGAGACCCATTTTAGAGACAGAACCACCTTGCTCAAGGCGATGAGGTGTGAGCCATCAGGATGTTTGAAGAGTGGCACAAATCAGAAGCTCAAAAAAATTAATTTAATGAACCAAAGCAGTCTATTTGGAAGATGTTTCCCATCTTGTACTGTAGAGACACTGTTGGCCCAAGGGCTATGGCATTTTTGTAAAGCAAAGATGCTCAGGATTGGGTTGCACCTGTCCCTCTCTTCTCCTGTGCCCAGGTGAGGCAGGGGCCACGGAGAGTTGAGGATCATGTGTGTTAAACTGCCAGGTCAGTCCTCCCTGTCTCTGAGACTGGGGCCCCTTCACCACCAGAGCCACAGCAGCAGCCTCTGTTCTGTCCTAACTTTTTCTTTTTTCCCTTCATCTGAGCTTTTAAACTGCCTCTCAAACAGGATCAGCAATGGGCCTGGATGTGCCTTCAGCTGTTTCTAATTCTCTCCTAGGCCCACTCTCTCCCAATAAATGACACATTGTAGATGGTGTTTTACAACCTAACTTGTCCATAGAGCCAGACCGTTCTACAATAAAACCTAACACAGCCATCAAAGTGAAAACACAAATATCGCAAAAACATGAGTTAGGTAAATGTAGTGTCATCGATAAAAGAAGGAGCTGGGCCATCTAATTTTTAAAGTCGCTTGTAATTCTAAAATTTTAACCTTCAAAACAAGATTTCCTCACAGGTGGAGGAGACACTGCTTTATACTTGGATATGATTTTCTCCTGTTGGCAACGTTCTTTTTTTCATAGATTCTACCATAAATGAGTGAATGAATAACATAAGAGCAATCAAACGTGCTCACTTACTCTTTCTGGGGGACGGAGTGTGGGCGGAGCTCTGTAGGACACCTCACTTACTAACATGACTGTGACAAAGGTGATTGTCAGTAAGTAACTGCAGGGGGCACTATCATTACACATTCTTCTTTAACTTTCATAATTAAAGGAGAGCGTTGTCTCCCTTCTCCTCGGGTGGGGAGAGGACTCTGAATGCAGATCAAGGCCAAAGTTTAACCTGCAAATGTCAAGAAGGATCTTTTGTTACTTTGTGATTGATTAATATTTTAGTTGATTCCCGACTCTTTGCTAACGGGCTAAGTTATGAGAACAGAGAGACTGTAACTACTCATATGGAAGTTACAAACTAGTAAAGGGATGCTGAACAGACCTGAGGGTGCTGTCCACAGCCCTGCTGGGGACGGGGAGAGAGGAGGGTGTGGGAGCAAGCAGTGCATTCCCACCTTCTCAGTGAAGACCAGAAATGAAGGCCCCTTCAGCGATTATTTTCCCACCACTTACGAAGTCGCTGCCTGTAGTGCTGGGAGACTACCACTAAGTGGCACCATCCCACCAGTGTTCTCTTCTCTTTCATCAGCTTGATGAAGCCTGTTGGGCGTTAGCTTCTGGCCTGGAGACAGGTTTGCTGATTTGAGTTTAGCAGGTGTGCTGATTTGAGCTTAGCGAAAGCTTCTGCCCTCACCACACTTCCCAGGATTTTTGTTTCTTTTTGCGGGTGTTTTGTTTAGTGCTTGGAATCTGGGCCGATACCTAAGGTATAGGCATGCAGACGACAGCCTTTGTGGTGGTAATAATCACAAGAGATAACCTAAAGGAGAGAAATACTGATTTTAACAAATATGTGTTATGTGTCTAGAGCTTTCCATGTATAACTTCTGAGACCCATGGGGACTCCGCAAGTCTGCCTTCATTTTATGAGCAAAGAAGCGGAACTTCAGAGAACTGAAGCAGCTTTCCCAGGGATACTCAACAAGTAGGTAGCAGAGGCACGACAGGAATCCAAGGCGCTAATGATCTTTGGGTCATTCATGGAACTTGAATATGGGGCATCGTGAGGAAAAAACAAAAAGTTTATCCTTTGTGATGGCTGCAATCTAGAAGGGAAAGTAGAATAAAATGGAGGAATCAGAGTACAAATTATTTGTAAGTGAAGGAAAAATACATATGAGGTCTGTCCAGAAGGTATCCAGCCATGTAATATGAAAAATAGAGGCAATGACAGAAGATACAAGACACAAGAAACACGGTACATAGGACAATGACACCTCAGTCCCCTTTAAAGTAGGCACCTTGGGACCTCACACAGTTCTCCCAATCACCAACAGCTGCCCTATGGTATTTCCCTGAATCTCATTGATGGGCTTATACCTCTTTCCTTTCAATGGTCATTTTAGTTTTGGGAAAAGCCAGAAGTCACAGAGAGCCAAATCTGGGCGGGGCGTGGGTGGGGGGGTGGGGGCAGGGGGTTGCGGCAGGCAGCTGAGTTACCTGGGTGATTTAATGTTTCACCAAAAAACTGCATGAGATGTGATGCGTGACTGTGTACATTGTTGTGATAAAGCTGTCAGTAACCAGTTGCCCATAGCTGCGACCTTCTGAATCATCTGAATGTTTTCTGCAGTGGGATGTTTAAGCTCAATGCGAAGTTTGATGCAGATTCGTTGCTCTATCCGCTCAGTCACTTCGAACGCAACAGACACACAGTACACCTGCTCACTAAGCTGCCTCTCCCACCCTCACTGACTGGTACAGTGAGGTCGTCATTGTTACACATGTGCATTCCAGTCCACTGCCCTTGGCTACCAGGGTTACAATGATGTTCTGCAAACCGTTCTCTTTATATTAACAATGGCTGGACTTTTTTCAGAGAAACCTCATGTACATGACTTATTTATAAGTCCATACAATGTATAAAGGGTTTGAGATCATTGGGAACAGTAGTTAAGTAGTCAGTCCTTTTCTTGGAGTAGAATTCTTCTGTACGAGACATGGTTCTAGTTCTGAAGACGAGAGTAAGGAGGGCAGAATAAACAGATATTCTTGGGTTTACCCTCATACCCATGAATCCTTACTGTCAATGATTTTGTTTTATGACACTTGAATTCATTTCATGTCCTTTGAAGTGACATCTCAGCTAGAGCTTTATACTACATAACCCAAGTGAAATATTTAAGGGCTAAGAAACTCAATCCCCCAGGTTATTTACCCCACCGAACCATATGAACAGCAGGACTCCCGTAATACTAAGACAAGCTAATGTGTCTGTGTGTGCGTTTGCTGTGGGCTGGACATCCCAGTGGGTGCCTGGCATTTACCACTGTACTTAATCTTAACACAACCCCATAAGATGTGTACTAGACTGGTACCCCCTCAGGATGGAGAGTTTAGACAGGTTCAATAACTCTCCAGAGGGCACACAGCTAGTGAATGGTGAAGCTGGGATTCCATCCAAGTTGGCAGATCAAAGAGCCCAGCTGTTAACCTTTAAACACACTGTGTGCATTTAGCATGCTTCATGGCAGTGAGCAAATGCTCTGGCCATTGTACTACTAACTTAAATTTGATTATAAGTTTCAAAGAACTTGCGAGGATGTTGTTGGATTTGATACTAGCAACAATCCCATGAGAAAGGCAGTTTAGCTTCCCCTTACTACTCTCTCCCCTGCCCCCACCCCATCTCTCTCTCTCTCTCTTTCACGCACACACACCCGCCTCCACCAGGGGAGTTTGGTGACTTGGGTTAAGTCAGAGAACTACCAAGTGGCAGAGACTGTGCTTGAACCCAAAGTTCTCATTCTTAGCCCATCAGCTTTCTCCTGCAATAAAAACATCCCTTTATAGCAGACAATATATTTTAAGGTAAAATTTCCTCCATTGGCACTCAGAATACATTATCTCCAAAAGCCTCTGTTAAAAATCAAGCATGCTATTTAGGAAAAGCTGTGCAATCAAATAATACACACAAGTATATATTTCAAATCACTTAAAACTCCCTATAAGGGAAGAAGAACACACACATCAAATACTTTTAAACAAAATTTACGTGAGTAATTTTAGAGACATGTAGTGAACTATATAATTCTATTTAGAATCAACATCTGTTTTATGTGTTCTGAATAGATATTTACATTTTATCAGAACAGAGTATAATAAAAATATAAAGATAAAAGCTCTATTCAGACACAGCCTAAGATCGCATAATGAGTTTTCTTACAGTCCCAACCTTTCCAGCACCATCTATGCTGCAAAAGTTCGGGGAGGCTGTCCAAAGGATGGGGCCCGAGGGTAGCAGTGGGTGGGTGTGGAGTCAGCAGGGGTGGGGATATGACATCACTCTGGAACCCCGGGTTTCTCAGCTGTAACTGGAGGAGCCCCAAAGATTCCCAACATCCCTAAAATGCTAGAGAACAATGCTTAATTTGAATGAGTTCAGACACATATTTTCTTCAGTAGAAGATCCCAAAATTTTAAGAATGCTCTGGACTGAGAAGATTAAGGATTTTCCATTACTCTCTTTTAAAATTAATTTCTTAGTGAAAAAAATGTCGACATAGAACACTTGGCTTTCATTTTCAGAACCCAGAGTGACGCACCTGTGTGTGCTCCCACTGGAACAAGCATGCTGTCCACGCTCAGGTACTCTGCTGTCGGTAAAGAAGTCATTGCCCTGCAAGTTAAAAATGCCGGCGATCAGTCATTCACCCTGCCGCTGCCTCCTCTGACCCACAGAGGCCACACTGACATCCTGGCGAGAGGTGGCGCTCTTTGCCAAAAGATCATCACAGCACACGCGAAGGTCGGGCCTGGGGCTGACCACTTTATTACTTCCTTTGGTGGGCCGCACAAGTTCAGTGTAAATGAATGTGGAATGAACGGGTAGCAAAGGAGTAATTATGGAGTACCACATTCCCTTTGATGAGAAACTTCATTCAGAATTAAAAGAAGGAGAACGAGGAAGAGAAGGAGAAGGAAAAGGGCAAGGAGAAGAGGGAGCGGCAGGAGGAGGAGAAAGAATGTGCTAAAGGTTTCCAATGTTTCCAGAAATGCTGAAATTCTCTTATGGACCACTCTTTGGGCTCCAAATTAATGTGGCAAAGAGGAAGGCGTAGACTTTGGTCCTGCAGGTAAAAGAAATTGGCTTTCAGGACCTGGAA
>PVKM010049393.1:0-10953 GCA_004027735.1 Carollia perspicillata
AAATGTGTGTTTCTGGTGAATATCGCTCTTGGACGCCTGGGCTTCAGTTTTCTCCAGTTTATGCCATCTATAATAAAAGCGCTGGGTTTTTGAATACTAACAGTAGAACTAGAGAAAGTTTAATCAACTTCAACCTCACAATTTCATTAAATGTGCTTGGCATGTTGTAGGGGTGGATAATTTACTGTAAAATATCCAAATGCTAAATGTAGTCATCGGCACAGAAGTCTGGCTGAATTGTTGGAACGGTAGGTAAGTTGATTAATTCCAGGGCACACGGTAAACTCCGCAGCCGGCTTTAGGTAAAGTAACACAAATTAGTTCGCTGTGATTAATAAGTTTCTTCCGAAGATCGAAGGAACCAAGGCTGATTAGGTTAGCATTCGGAAGGGTTATCTGAGTTTGGGGCATTCATATAAAGCAACACAATAAGACAGAAAAAAATCAAAGGCAGGCATAACATGTAAAGCAAAGATCTATCATTTTGTGGTCTATGCTGGACTTGGAGAGCGAGGAGCACCTTGCACTTCGTCATTTCATTCCAATTACAGAGAATGCTGATATTTTATGAACGTGGGGGCAAGGTCATGCTGTCTTTGAAAATTATATTTTTAATCAAAATCCTGTAGTTAATATCCTCAGAGAAAAGTTCACGCACCCACAGCAAATCTTTGTTATTAAGTGATTGATTAGGAGAGATTCGGGTCTCTATCCACTTGTATAAATAGTCTCAACGGAGGGCCGTCCAAAATTATTGAAAAACAGAAGCTGGAAGAACACACACCACAAGACAGACCCTCTGATCACAAAGGGCTATCGTTTGCATGGCGCTGACTCCTGGGTTTCACGGGCACAGTGTAATTCATGGCCATTGGGCCACAGGGAAACCGGCCCCCATGTGAGGCCGAACCACCGGCTCCCCACCTGCCTCCCCAGGGGGCTTTCCCGGACAGGCCCGCGGCTGTCGATGAGGTGAGGTGTGTTCGTGCCTTCACCCCAGAGGACAGCGTGGAGCCACTGCAGCAGTGACCACAGGACCTGCAAAGCCTAAAACACTCACGCATGGCACTTAACCAGAGACGTCTGCCCACCCGGCCTCGAGGCCCCCAGCCGCCCCGGTGATCAGAGCCCAGGCCTCCAGGCAGCCACGTGCCGTGCACGCGGCTCAGTGTGCTGGAGGGCCGCTTGGTCTGACTGCTCGCTGATCCCCATCTCAGACCCCGCTGGCCACCTGGTCCGTGACCTGCGTCACCTGCGAGCCCGGGAATCAGGGGTGTGGCTGCACGTTCCAGCATCTGGAGGTGGCTTCCCATCGTCCCCCTCATTCCTCACCTGAGCCGGAGGCTCCATGTTAGCCATGGCTTCGTGTTGTGGAAACAAACCACGAGCAAGACAGAATCCTCCCTCCGGCACAGACTGTGGATGCTCAGAAGACGCTCAGTGGGGATTTGGTTAATAAAATGGAAGGAGGGAGGGAAGGAAGGAGGGAGGGGGGAGCACAAAAGACGTGAGGTAGTTTTTGAAGGAGATGCTGTCAAAATATTTCATAAGCGGACTTGAGGTAATAGTCGTAATTGCTGGTTCTCATATTTTCCACTTCGGTGTTTTTGCATGGGCCCGATTCGGGAGCTTAGGGAGAAAAATTTGCTCATAAACATCGGACCTAGAAATGTGCCATGGGGGCGATTTCATTGGTTCCGTCGGTGGGAAAATTGTGCTTTGTTTTATCCTGTTTCTCCATTACTTTCTTCTCTCCTCTTTTTCTTGGCCTGGATCAGAAAAGAGTAATTGCATGTGGTGTTCAGTAGAATTTTGGAGTTGTCCTTTGTCATGAAATGACAGGTGCCAAGGTGCCAAGTGGACAATCGACTTTTCACTCAGTATCGCAAGATAGGACAAGTTCCCAAGCACAGCTTGTCCCTGCAGGACCCCCATGTGTCCATGACTCACAAACCCAGGCAACGGCGTGGTGGTGGCCGGTGTGTGGGGGGTGGGGGGGCTGGCCGGAGGCAGCCAGAGTGGGGAAGTGGGGACATCTGCAGTACTGTCAACAAGAAAAAAAGATTCAGGGCACAAATTAATCTAAAATTAACTGTAAATACAGTTCTTAAAAATAATCCTGTTTCGTATTATAAATGTTAGTACTCAAAGCAATTCCATAAATAATAGAATATCATATAACATAATCTTTATTAGTCTGGCTCAAGTGATATAATTTTTACTAAAATTTATATAATATTACATTCTTTTTAATGTACAAAAGAATAACCGCTCTATTTGCCTATATTTTTAAAAATATACTTTATTTGTTATGCTATCACAGTTGTCCCATTTCCCCCCCTTTATTCCTGTCTGCCCTGCACCTCCCCTCCCAGCATCATTCCCACCCCTTAGTTCATGTCCATGGGTCGTACATGTAAGTTCTTTGGCTTCTTCATGTCCCATACTATTCTTTACCTCCCATGTCTATTTTCTACCTACCATTTATGCTACTTGCTCCCTGTACCTTTTCCCCCTCTCTCCCTCCTCCCCATCCCTACTGATAACCCTCCATGTGATCTCCATTTCTGTGATTCTGTTCCTGTTCTAGTTGTTTGCTTAGTTTTTGTTTTTGTTTTTTTTTTTAGGTTCTGTTGTTGACAGTTGTGAGTTTGTTGTCATTTTACTGTTCATATTTTTGATCTTCTTCTTTTTCTCAGATAAGTCCCTTTAACATTTCATATAATAAGGGCTGGGTGATGATGAACTCCTTTATCTTGACCTTATCTGGGAAGCACTTTATCTGCCCTTCATTGTAAATGATAGCTTTGCTGGACCCAGTATTCTTGGATGTAGGTCCTTGCCTTTCAAGACTTGGAATACTTCTTCCCAGCCCCTCCTTGCCTGTAAGGTTTCTTTTGAGAAATCAGCTGATAGTCGGATGGGAATTCCTTTGTAGGTAACTGTCTCCTTTTTCTCTTGCTGCTTTAAGATTCTCTCCTTATCTTTAATCTTGGGTAATGTGATTATGATGTGCCTTGGTGTGTGCTTCCTTGAGTCCAACTTCTTTGGGACTCTCTGAGCTTCCTGGACTTCTTGGAGGTCTATTTCCTTTGCCAGATTAGGGAAGTTCTCCAATATTGATTCAAATAAGTTTTTGATTTCTTGCTCTTCTTCTTTTCCCTCTGGCTCCCCTGTGATTCAGATATTGGAGCGTTTAAAGTTGTCCTGGAGGTTCCTAAGCCTCTCATCGTTTTTTTGAGTTCTTGTTTCTTCATTCTGTTCTGGTTGACAGTGTATTTCTTCCTTCTGGTTAAACCATTGATTTGAGTCCTGGCTTCCTTCCTGTCACTGTTGGTTCCCTGTACATTTTCCTTTATTTCGCTTTTCATAGCCTTCACTCTTTCCTCTATTTTGTGACCATACTCAATCAATTCTGTGAGCATCCTGATTACCAGAATTTTGAACTGTGCGTCTGATAGGTTGGCTATCTCTTTGTCACTTAGTTGTATTTTTTTGGAGCTTTGATCTATTCTTTGATTTGGGCCATTTTTTTTTGGCTTGGCACACCTGTTCCAATAGTAAGGGGCAGAGCCTTAGGTGTTCGCCAGGGTGGGGTAACCCATGTCTCTGCATTGTGACACTGTCTGTGGGGAAGGGGTCTGAGAGGGAACAATGCTGCTTTCTCCGATCTCTGCCGGATTTCAGTCACTTCCCCCACTACCCACAAGCAGAGCAGGCCCTTCTGGTGCCGATTCCCGGGTGGGTGGTTTGTGTACGTTCTAGGACCCTGTGGGTCTCTCCAGTGAACTCTCCTGTGAGGCTGGGAGTCTCTTCTGCCACGGCAACCCCCACAGGTGTTTCAATCAGGGGTCTGAGGCTTTATTTCCCTGCTGAGACCCTGGGTTGTGGGTCTGTCTCACTCCCCAGTTGTGCCTCCTGGTTTATCTGCACGCGAATGTGGGACCACCTGGTTCTCCAGCTGCCATCCCAGCCACCGCCTTGCCTTGAATCCTCTCCGAGCAGCTGTCCATCTCCACCCTCCTACCATCTGGGTGAGTGTTTCTTCTTTAACTCCTTGGTTGTCAGACTTCCACACAGTTTGATTTTCTGTCTGTTCTTGTTGTTTTCTGTTTTTAAATTGGTTGTTGTCCTTCTTTTGGCTGTGCAAGGAGGCACAGTGTGTCTACCTATGCCTCCATCCTGGCTAGAAGTCTATTTTCCTATATTGTTCATCCAAAAATTCACAGTAGGATTTTTCTATTGGAAAATTGGTAGCTTTGATTACAATGAATAAATATCATAAAATGTCACTGCTTACTTATATATAATATATATTTATATATTAAATATAGTTACATTTTATTATATTTATTATGGAATAAAATGCAAATATTTATTTATATTTATTATATAATAAATATAAATATTTATATTATAGTATATAACAAAATAGAAGTATGTACATATTTATTTATAAGTGTATTTATATAAGAACATCTGTATTTATATGTAAAGTATTTATATATACACATACATTTAAATATATAATGAGCACGTTCTCCGCACCGGCTGTGAGCCAGCCGCATTTGGGGTGAAGACCAGTTTGGGAGCAGAGTTTCTATGCTCCCCTGCTGACAGCGAGGCCCTGTTGGGATTTCTAAAACTTGCGTGCTTAAATAGGCATGTTACCTATTATAAAATTGCACATTCGTTTTTACCGCACTAGCCAAGTGCCCATCACGGGTTTACACAGTGCCTGGGCGAACAAGCCTCCCCTCCTGCCTTGGGGCCTCAGGTAGGAGCTGGGCCCCTGCTGCCAGCAGTGAGACGCCCCATCGGCCAGCAGAGAGAGGGACACCTGTGGCAAATACAAGCCTAAGAAGTAAAAACGAAAGACCCATACAAACATTTTCCTTGCACTTCTCACTGAAAATTATCCCTACAAGGTTGTGTCGGAGAGGCTCCTTCTGCAGTTAGGCTGCCTCCCTGAGAAGCAGATGGAGCAGGTGTCTCCAGATCACGGCCTTCTGGGATGGGGTGGAGCAGCATCACCTGGGGCTGTGCCCTGGCCGATGGCACACCAGGGGCCGTGATGGGCCTCACCAGTGAGACTCGTGCCCCTCGGCCCCACTCTCCCTGCTGCTGCCCAGGCTGGTAGCGATTCCGGTTCCCGGCCTGGGGCATGGAGCCAGCTTGGGGTTCTCAGGAGAATAGCACTGGCCGGGGTGTCTGGGGGGACCCAGTGCCCCTCGTTTCCAACTGCTGTGGTTGGAGCTGGTGTGGATTCGCTGCAGCTTGGCCTGCGCTGTCTGGTGCAGCAAGTGTTTAATCGGAGAGGCTTCCCACTCAGGAGGCCTGGCACCGACGGGCTCGCTGTGGGCAGGGATCGGGCCCTCCGCCCGCGCCCTTCGTGGTGGTGGCTTCGTGGTTTGGAGGACACTGTCTGCACCTCTGACGTTCCCCTTTGCTGCCAACATTTCCCAGATAGTCTGGGCCACCGGGGTCCCTCGTGTCCCATGGGAGACCTGCCTCCATTGAGCTCCACGTGCAGCATGTGGGGAGGGGCTGGGCGTGAGTGATGTAGGAGCTGGGTTTGCTGACCATGAAATGCTGGGGCGGAGGGGAATGGTCTGGACTCCTTGTGACGTGAACACAATCTGAAATTGGCTGAGAGGCAGTGACGCTCCCTCGTCCTAGACTGCTAACAACCTAAATAAAAGGTCCTTGATGGGACAGAGGTAGACAGATACCGCGATTCTTGTCTCGGAATGAAGGGCAGGGAGAAATAACCATCATTTGCCCAGGACCTGTCTTCACCGGACCCCTTTCGATGGAACTCTTGAGTTCTCCCTAGATTTCCCAATCCGGCGGAGGCTGGCCGTCCGACTAAGTGCAGGTCACGGGGGCGGGGGGACACGGGGAGCACTGTCACGCATTCGCCGTTGGAGTTACGTCCTCGCAGAAATGCAGGTGGACTCTCACAGTCTGTCTGCATCCCCGCTGGTTGAAATGGAAATGAGAACCAAAAGCAAACAAAATGTGGGGGCACTGAGCTGGATTATCCAGGTAGGATCCAAAAATGACGCAAAATAACCGTGTGCTGTCACTGCAGTGTGGAGTCTCACTTTAAGAACAATCGCTGCTGAGGTTGGCTTATATTAAACTAATTACAACAAACACTCGAGAAGACCGGTTCATGCCTGTTTTTTTTTTTGGCTGTGGCCCCTGTGGAGTTTATTGTTGACATCATCATCATCAGTAAACTTCGGGCACAGAGGCTGAGCTAACTGTTGTCCTGAGCTCCTGGTCCTTTATCGTCATCGATCTTCTTGTTTTGTTTTCTACTTCGCTCTTTGTGTGGTCTGGGGCTCTTTATTTCATTTCTCTGTGCTTCAGCTTCCTCATTCGTAAAAGTGAGATAGTAACAGCTTCCATCTCTCCAGCTCGTTCTGCGGATTGAAGGAGTTGACTTGGGCAAGGCACTGCAGGTGGCCTGTGGTGATTGCTGCTCTCGCTTTTATTGGTTCTAGTTATTTACTTCTCTGTGTTCTCATCCCCAGTCCATGTCCTCCGCCCTCCAGGCCAGCTCTCTCCTGTGCTAACGCTGTCCTTTTGCTCATGTGCATTCTTGCAAAGTCTGCATTATTGGTGTAGGAGCGTCATTTGGAATCTATGTAAACGCATCACATGGCACACGTCAGCCGTGGAGTCGTAAGACAGGTCAAATCACTATGACGATGTCCAGCTGGTTTCTCTGACCTGTTTCAGAGGCCTCCATGGGGGGCCCCTGCCAGACCCCCTACCCTGTCCCCACAGGAGATGCCATGACCAGCCCTGCTTCTCCACCTCACGGGTGGCAGTGTGATGACCGTTGGTGACAAAGTCCGTCTGGCACTCCTCTGACAGTTCAGTGTAACCTGTGACTGTAGGAAGCACTGACCAGTGCTTACTTATACTCTGGCCAAGGCTGGCAATTTGTCAGATGGCTCCACAGATTAGGGGAAGCCACAAAAGAGCAGCGCCACGTGCCCTCAGTGAGGAAAAGCCACGTCACTTACAAATCTGAACACTTTTTGGAACTGTTCAAGGAACTGGGGTCACAGGCCACCCAAAGGCACTGGATTTGGAAGCTCGCCGAGGTTTCTGAGGGAAACGGGGCACCTGGCTGGTTGTTTCGCACAAAGCTGCGGGAGGAGGGGGTTGCCACCACGGAAATGCACTGAGAAAGCTGCAGAGACTCACCACCAGCCGATGGCTTATTGGCTCTCATCCCAAGTGTACCCTCCAGTCACCCCTCTGCGAGGGCAGAGCTGCACCCTGAAAACATCTGTCCCCTGCCTCCCGGCACAGTCTGGAGTGTTGCCCTTCCCGGGTCATGAAGGAGCCCCGAGCAAGCAGGCGCCTTTTCTTCCTGGACCAGGTGTTCCCTTTCTCTCTCCTCTCCTGGGACAGAAGCGCCAGCGCTTCCCCCGGTGGCCCAGATGTCATCCAGCGTCCGGGCTGGACAGCTCAGCGTGGCCAGTGGGCTCCTCTGCTGCCTCTCAGGTCACTTTGCCGCTGTTTCAAGGCTGCGCCTTGTGGAGGGGGCCTTCTCCAGGAGCCCAAGAGAAAGAAAATAGAAAACACTTTCTATGTTAGAACACGAACTGAAGAGGGAAAAAGCCTAAAATTACAATCATGAAAAGAAAACACTGAATCGAATAATTTTTCACGCGGCGCCCAGATTGGATAGAAGGAAGAGGAGGGGGAGGAGGAAGGAGGAGCAGTTGTTCTCTCAGGGTCTCGGCTCAGTTCCTCTTCACTGCGCTGCGTGTTCTGAATGAGGCTCTCTTGCAGCTCAGCAGGACATTTCACCAGAACGGGGATTCTTCCCTCTCCGGGGAAGCAGCGGCACCCTTTGCCTGCCCCGTGACCCCTGGGCCTCTGACGCCCAGCCCCCCGCGAGCCTCTGCGGCTTCTTCACTTCTGCTCTTGAGCCGAGCTGGTGACAGACAGGTCCTCCCCTGGCTTGTCAGGTTGAGAGGGCCGCTTTCCTTTCCGGGTGGGCTGTATTTGTGCACCTGGGACTTTGGGATGCATGTTCCTCCTGACCCTCCATCCAGGTGGTGACAGCGGTGCAGGCGGTGCGGACAGAAGGCTTCGGCTCTTGTCTGTCGGCTGAGCGGGGGTTTTCTTCAGGAAAGGAAAGCAAAGCAACGTGAGTGGCCACATCTCAGCTGGAAGAAGTAAATACAGACAACGCATTTTTGTCTGTTTTCCCCCGAAACAGTCTTTGAGTGAGAAATTCCCTGAAGGCCTGGATTGTGAACAGGCGGCTGTAACGACACACTTCCTTCATTAGCTGTACTGCTGCGCAGTGCAATGTTAGCCTCACCAGCAGCGTTTTTTGTGTGGGGAAATACAGCCAGTCTTTCATAGTTTATTTCCGGTGCACTAAAGGCCATAAAGATTAATTAAAAGGATTTTTATTCTCAAGAATGCAATCTTGGGACTCAGAAGATCAGATCACACCACGTTAACGGGGGCCAGGGCTCCCCGTTTTCTCCCTCTGGTTTCTCGCATCATTGGGGCCACCTCTCTGAGAGCATCGTACGTGACTTATTTCTGTTATAAAATCACAGTGTTTAACTTAATTCAGTCGACTCTGCCTAAGGAGCTCACGAGCTATGCCCAGACCTTGTTTTCGAGTCACGACTTCAGCCGTGACGATGGACTAACCAAACAGGCACAATCTTCACGTTTTTAAAAAAGTGGCTAAGGAAGCACAATTGAGAGATGGTTGGGCTGAGTGGGGGCAGTTATAGAGGCAAGGAAGAGGTCAAGCACGGAGTGTGGGAGCTGCTGGCTCCGTGCTCAGCGTGGGGTCCAGACTCTGGGTCTCGAGGAAGGAAGTTTCTAGCCAGACAGAAAGAATTTCTGCGTTCACACGTCTCACGGTTTGGAGATGAACTGGCAACCTGGTACGCCCATGGTGCGGGTACAGGAAATGGTAGTTATGCGTAATAGAAGTTTTTAGAAATGAGACTTGATGCAGTTGTAAGGAAATTAAAAAAATATTTTCTGATGAAGTATGCACTTGAGAGATTAAAAATTCAGGCATAATGTTGGAAAGCTTAAGGCAACACAGTCCCTTGTTTTCCACTAAGTTTATTTGCTTCTACAATGAGCTGGTATTTGACCTGACTTCTGTTAAATTAATTACTGGAATGATTTTTTCTCTTTATTTATTTTTACCAAGAGTTTTAAATGATAAATATAAAGTTACAATGGATACCGAGGAACACGAGTCTCTACAATCTTGGCCATGTAAGGTGGTATTTTTCTGAAGTCAAAATGCCTGGGTTTGAGCCCGAACCCTACCTTCTCGGCGATGGTGAACTTCGGCAGGAATGGAAGTTCTCTGGGTCTAAGTCCCTGAGCACAGAGCAAAATAGTGGAGTTCTGAATTACTCACGGAGCTTCGGGGACGAGTTCTCTGGGTGTGGGTTTCGGGCCAGCGCGTTCGGGACGAGGCAGAAGGGCCGTACACACACGGTGTTTCAGTGCGGTTGTCACTGTCACTGTTTCCATCGACAAAGTCCCGCACCTTCCTCCTCCGGGAGAGTCACTCACAGATGTCAGGGACTCTGGAGGTGTTGGCTAAAGGCCTAGAGAGTCAGCCTGGGTTGGGATACGGTTAGAGATAGATTATGTATTTGTACTTCTCTAAATACTGTTGACACGTAGGAAGTAGTCAATATAACAGCGTGCCTCAAATCTTCACCTGTCAGGGAAAAATGTGCCCCAGGAAGTGGGACCTGTGTTGGTTGTTTCTTCACCCTTGTCCTTGGAAATAGCTTTGCAGAACGGCTTACAGCCTGCTCGGGCTGACCTGAGGGCGAGTCCTCTGGACGCCTGTGGTCCCTTCATTTGGGCCGCCCTTCCAGGCTTGGCCATTGGTCAGCCCGTGCCCGGGGCAGAGTCTCAGCAGGTCACCAAAGGAGCCGGTGAGCTGCTACGTGTCAGAGCCTGGCGTGGAGGCCCGCTGTTCCGACTCAGAGTTGGCGGACAGTCCTCACCGTGCGCAGGACTGGTCCTTGGTAGCTGGGTCTCAAGGACCCAAGTCTCCAGGTAAACTTGGCGTGGGCAGGCAGGTGGCCCGGAGGTGGATGGGGGTCGCGGGAAAGCTAGTGTCTGTACACACTACGCTCCACTTTTACTGAATCCATCGAGCCAGTGGCCACTCCTCAGGGCCTTGTGCATGCTTTCGCTTTTGGACCAACTCCCCAGTAGTTCACGAGTCCATGCCTTCTCTCTCCTCTCACGTGTAAAAGCTCACACATGGAACCAGCCACTTTGCTGGGTTTCTAAAGATGTAAGGATGACAAGACTAGTGCCTTCCTTTGGAAACCCCACTGTCTGAGCTGTGTGTCTGGGGGCACAGGGAAGAGTGTACACACGTCAGACCACCTTTCATCCCCACCCTGTCCTGGTCTCCTGTCTTCTGGGCTCTGGATCTTGGGACCTGGAGACAGTGGCCCGAGAATCAGTGCGAGCCCGAGACACGGAATCCCCCCACGCGTGGCAGGCGCTCAGCGTGTGCTGGCTGTCGTCGGATGGGTGGAATCAACGTGCACATAAAGGGGCCAAAGGCCAGTTTGCTTGCTCATTGATCTTAAAAAACGCCGTCGTGACAGCCAGGAACCCTGCGGTCATGCCGTTATTTAAAGGAGGTTTGCCTATGTCCAAAGGTGAGAACATTCTTTCCGTTTTACAAGGAGAACAGTTAAAAAGCCATCGACCACTATGAGTAGACAGGCTTCTCCCAAATGTACAGATTGACATGGATTTAGCAGATTCAAATAAAGTAAATGGTAAAAATTTGCCCTGTCCACCTCACGGCAACGAGCTCGAGGGCAGGGGCTGGTTCTCCTGCTGACGGAGGGACGGGCAGGGAGAGAGCTCCAGGGCATGGGAGGTGGGTGCTGTCTC
>PVKM010049394.1:0-10951 GCA_004027735.1 Carollia perspicillata
TGAACTTCTAATGGGCCACAAAGGAGTTGATGACAAGTACCCATGTGTCAAATTTTAAATAGAAAAAGATGAATAAATCCAAATCCTCTGACCAAAGCCTCTGGTGAGCCATTAAAACGAGATGCCTGAGGGGCCTCACCCCAAACCCACTAACCCAGAGTGGGCCTGGGTCCAGAAATCCAATTCCGATGAACAGTGAGGCTCACTCATGGTTTCTCCAGACAGAGCTACCTACACTCAGACCATTCCAGGATGATAATCATCTACCCTACTTTTATAGACCTTCAGGAAAGCAGATACCTGTTTTCTTCAGAACTTATCCTCATCAACAAAACTGACAGGAAAGTCAATGCCGCCCTGGATTTTATTTATTTCCTTTTAAAATAAAAATCTCTAAGTCCTTGAGTTGTCTTAGGTAAGATGATACATATGTAAAGGCAAAATGAATGAGGGCTTTCTGGTTGAGACGACTACCATATTACTGTTAAGTAAGACCACAGGAGCCCACTTTAATATCCTGAACAGTAGTCCATCAAACAAAAACTTTGAACAGGCTTTTATGACCAAAAATGTACTGATTCATTGCAAATATGTGATTTCAACAATTTACTAAGGATTCATGAGCAGAACAGGGTAGGGTAGGGGGATATAAAAATATACTTAACATAGTTGATATGAGAATCTTTTCCATGAAGCAGCTTTCAATTTAGGTCGACAAGGAGAATATTTAAAAAGTACTTAAGAATCAAAGAAATGAAATTGGCACAGGAGATTTTTTGAAAAATGGCTCCA
The DNA here is from genome assembly GCA_004027735.1 of Carollia perspicillata. Classification (NCBI taxonomy): domain Eukaryota; kingdom Metazoa; phylum Chordata; class Mammalia; order Chiroptera; family Phyllostomidae; genus Carollia; species Carollia perspicillata. The sequence continues at coordinate 793 of PVKM010049394.1, forward strand.
TTTTAATAGAAATCAAGTATTTTTTAAGTGATTCATGCTGTCATGGTAGTATATGAGGCCAACAATGTCAAACCCCCCACTTGTAGGGAAAATACCAGTCCCTTTGATTGCAAAGTAACATCAATACCAACTGTTGTAAAACACAAAACAAATAAACAACACCCAATAAGACACTGGGAACAGACAAGAAGCGGTGTGATGGCATGCCGCCTAGTGAGGCCCCCCCGGGCCAGACTCTGAGTCAGGTTCATGACGAGCTCCGTAACTGGGGAACATGCTAGCAGCTGAGCTTTAAAACAATTCAGACCGGTTTCATGAGGATATAAAATGTATAACCACTATGTTGTACATCTGCAACAAATACTGTACGTCAACTGTAACTGGAAAATTTTTCTTAAAAAGGACCCAGCTCATGTCATCAATTACTATGTTGCTGCACAGTGAAACCCTTCCTTATGGAGCATCAACCCATATTTGAGATCCAGAGGCCTCAACTTCTCCCCAGCACCCCTACCCCGAGCAGCTGCCTGCCAGTCCCTAGGACCCAGACCACTGGAGGACCAGATCCCATAAAACTGTGTGTGAAGCAAGAAATCATGGTCGTGTGAGGTGGGGTAAGAGCAGCTCTTAAGAGAGTGTTCAGAAGCCTTCAAAGCAAAAGGAAACAAGTTGCAAAAGTGAGGAGCTAGATCCACGAAGGACCACATTCAGGCCCAGTTACAGTGAAGTCAGTGCAACGAGCCAGCAACCTAGAGATTCCATCATCTCCTAAGACCTTTGGACAGTTTTCACTTTATCCTTCTGTTCTTGAGACCTGAGCCAGACGATTGGTGCAATCTAGATGTATTCAGTTAGTTATGCAACCCAGGTAGTCGGGAGATTTATAATTGTGAATACAAACAACTTGAAGTATTTAGCTCCTTGACCTAACCCCCACTACGTTAGCTGCTGTGACAAGCCGCCTTCTATATGCCGGAGGAGGTGTACCTGCTGCCTTCAAACACTGCTCACACCAGCCTGAGGGGAAAAGTCCTCCCGCTCCATCAGCCCTTCCTGGTGGAGATGCACACTCACCCAGCCCTCCAGGCACGTCCGAGAAGAGGCTGCACAGTGGCAAAGTCGAGCCCTTTTCCTTCAGAACCCCCTGCTGCCCCAGCTCACGCTGACCTCCACCTTTAAGCCCTGCACATTTGTGACTAGTTGTATTTCTCCCATCTACACTTGGTTTCTTTTAGTCCCAGCTCTGTCACTAACACTCTTCCCATGATGTCAGGAGTCAGCTAATTCTCTCCTTAAGGGGCCAGAAACTAAATATTTTAGACTCTGTGGCTGTTGGCAATTCAGACCTGCCACCATGAACATGAAAGCAGCCACAGAAACAGGTGAGTGAATGGTCATGGATGGCGGCATTTCAGTAACACTTTAGTTACGGGCACTGAAACTTGAATTCCAAAGAATTTCATGAGTCATGAAAATTCTCTTTTGATTTTCTTTTTTTAACCTTAAATTTATAAGCATAAAAACCGTTCTCAGCTTACTGGCTATACAGAACCCAGAGGCAGGATACAGAACCCAAAGGCTGGACCAGGCCGGCAGGCCAGGGTGCCAGCCCTGCACGGAGCACCCCCATCTGAGGACTGTAAGGGGCGGCACAAAGGGCTGGCAGGTTTGTCCTGCCCACTAGCGCTAGTGAAGGCACTAACTAGCAGCTCTCCGACAGTCACCCTGAGCCTTCAAGCAAGATCACTGGGGAACCATTCTAATCAAAGGCCCATCAGCAGTGGCAGGTATCAAGGCCAGAAGGAGACTGAGGGGCTGCAGTAAAGGTGAGTGGATTAAGTGAAAACAAAACAAACCTCTTAAGACAGGCAATAACAGTATGGTTATCAGCAGGAAAGGGGAGGTGGGGGGAGAGAGAAGAGGGTAAAGGGGATAAACGGTGATGGAAGGAGTCTCTACTTAGGTGGCAAACATACAACACAATATACAGATGATGTACTGTAGAACTGTACACTTGAAAACTGTGTAATTTTATTAACCAGTGTCACCCCGATATATTCAACAAACCGACCAGAAGGAGGTGCTATCCTTAACACACCCTCTAGCAGGCAGAGACCACTTCCCCAAGGCGGTCAACTCCTTACCCTCAGGAAAATTACAGAAAAATGTGAGTTGCCTGGGGGAATTTGGAGCAGAGAATTTTTTGAAGTCACAGTAAAATGACAGCCCTATTTATTACTTTCTCTGTGCCAGGCACTGAAATAAGCTCTTCGTATAAGTTTTCTCTTTACTCCTAACCACCTTCTGGTACAGGTTATTATCCTTATTTTACAAGTGAAGGACATAAGAGGGCGACCACCTCAGCCAAGGCCATGGGTACGCAAGTGCATCCGGGCGGTAGTGGTGGTTGTGGCGTCACGATCCCAGAAAGGCACTCCTGGTCCTTCCCCACCTGCCCCTGGGTCTATCTGAGCTGGACTGAGGTAAGACTAGGTCTCTTTGTAAAGACAGCTGGCTTGAATGGGAATAGGTCCTGTGACCCTGGATCCTGTTAGCTCTACCAAGGGAAGACACAGAGAGGGCTTCGACCGCTTTGCCCTTTTACCTTTTTTAATAAATACCTGTCATCCTAATTTAAAGAGGTCATCTCTAACGAGAAGAGAAATGGTTTGGTGGACAGCTTTCCTAAGCTGGAAGCTTGCTCGCTCTGCCCCGGCTATGCAGGCGCTCATTCACCCACAAGTCCCTCGGACACCAGGGCACGGAGCCGCTTCAGCGGTCAGTGGAGTCGGACTATCGGCACCAGGGCCAAGGGCAGAGTCTTACCTTCCTTGCTGAAGCTATTGTTTGACAGGTATGCCTGGATAATGGTATTGCTGAACGTGACAGTGACATTCTTCATGTGGATCTGGTTGCTGCTCATACATCTGTATTTTTTATTTATGTCTGCCATGATGTCAGTTATCGATTCTACAGTCTGGATTTCTATATTTAAAAAAGAATGAAATTTTAAATACCCAGAAGCACCACGTTAAAAGCATTTCTAGACACAACCCCAATCCAATTCTCTTCACTTCATAATCTGTCAGGTTTTGTTCTTACCCTTGGAGCTTGCATTGGGGAAAATCTCTGTGTCTGACAAGTTATAAACAAAACTCATCTTCTGGACACTGTAGCGTGTTGCATTTCTTGTGAAACTGAGGGTCAGTTTATGTCCTTTTCCAAAAGCAATCACGAGACTGGGGTTAGACACGTTCTCTTTACCACAGGAGCTGCTATCTAATACTCTTGCATCAGATGGCAGGTCGAAGGTCACATTCTAGAACAAACACAATGACAACAGAACCAAATTAGAATGTAGGTTATTAAGGGGATTCAGAAACACTAAAAAAAGATCTTTTTTAAGTCTGATATAAACTTAGTTCCTCAGTTCCATCTCACATGTCACTGGTAAGGTACTTTTAATATAAACAAAAACTACAAAGAATGTCAGCATTACATGTCAGTAAAAGAAAGGTAATTCAAGTGTAAGACAAAGTGACTTAATTTTTCATATAATTACAGGGGAAGGGAGGGAGAAGAAAGAGGGAGAGAAATATCGATCTGTTGCCTCTTGCATGGCCCTAGATAGGGAGGGACCTGACCCACAACCTAGGCATGTGCCCCTAACTGGGAATTTAACTGGTGACCTTTCGACTTACAGACTAGCACTCAATCAACTGAGCCATACCAGCCAGGGCTAAAGAATGTCTCTTTAAACAAAGAAAAGGTGTTTATGCAAGATTGTTTAAACTTACTATTATATGCAAAACAAGCAACCAGAAAACCACCTAATGTCCAGCAACATGAACTGGACTGACTAATGAACTATGGTTAAGCTGTATACTGACGCTGTCCTAAGAAAACGACAAAACTACACGAGGTGAGAAAGACATGCTTTGTGAAACAGTAAGACACATAACAGCATATGGATGATCCTATCTGTGTAACAATTAAGATAAACAAATTAATATTTAAAAATCCAAGCACAAAGTGAATAGAAATTAAAATAAAAGGTGCTTGAACAAGTCTTTAGAATTTGAGACATTTCTACAGAACAAAACCTTCCCAGTTTTCTTCTATTTTCACAGAGATCACATTTGTATCTAGACCAGTACAAATGAATTAATGAGGCTGAGCACTGGCACAAAGTCCAGAGTGCTCTAAGGAAACTGCTGATCTTCCCAGCAATCCTGGGCTCCCCTGCTGCCCTCAGAGTGGTAGTAAAAAGATACAGTGCTATCGAAAGAGAGATAAAGAAAAATGGTGATTTCAACAAGAACTTGAAAATAAAATTTGAATTAGGGATATATTTAAAAGAGTACACATTAAATAGAACTACAGGTAATAGCTAATTGATAAAGATGGACATACAAAAAAATGCGGCTTATTGTTTGTTAGAAATCTAGGAAATGTACCCTGGTTGGTATGGCTCAGAGGACTGAACGCCGGCCTGCAAACTGAAAGGTTGCCAGTTTGACTCCTTCATGCTTGGGTTAAAGGCCAGATCCCTGGATGCCTGGGCGCAAGAGGAAACTACTGATGTTTCCCTCATGTCAATCTTTCTTTCCCTCTCTTCCCTCTCTCTCTGAAAATAAATGAAATCTTAGGGGGAAAAAATCTAGGAACTGCAGAAGCCTTACTCATCCTGTATCAGTACAGAGCTGTTTTAACAAAACTAAGAGACATTTTATCAAACTATTACAGTGCTTAAGCACTGCACATCAACTATTTATATATATAATTCTTGGAACATAATAGTTTATATAAAGCAAATTCAACATCAACAAAGTTATATTCACAGAGCTATATACTGGGAGTGAAAAAAGAATATAAAAACACTTAACTACCAATAGAGGGATGGATTAACAAATTAGGTTGACTAACATAATGAAGTACTACAAAAAATAATCATAAGGAAAACTGAAAAAAAAATGCTCATAGTGAAAGAGTGAAGGCAGAGCACAGAATGGTTTGTGTATTATGACTGCAACTTCAATACACAAAACGGCACAGGCCACCCATGAGACGAGAAGGCACTATGTACATAATGAGAATTGTGTTAAGGTGGGATAATCTTTCAAACATTTACTTGAAAATTTTAAATAGTTTTGTTTCTCATGTGCGTGAACACACACACAGGCACACACATACTCAATGTAAGGTTTCCTACCTTAGAGCCACTGTTGGTAACATAGCTGGTCAAGAAGGCGGCAGAGAAGTTGGCCATTATACAAACGGTCCCGTTGCCATCCTCCACCACAAACGTTGCTGATGCACTGTGTATGAGGCCTGCTGACTCCAGGAAAGACAAACATTACCAAACGCCTTTTCGAAAATACTATGGGTATTTCTGTGGTCTTCAGCTGTAGCAATAGTGGACTTTACTTCAGAGTACTTATCAGGAAGTCACATGTTAATTTCTGGGTCACCCCAGGCACAGGTGCTCCACACTCATTCCTCAGGAGATTCCATGGGGTCCTGGAGGCACAATCAGCCCTACATTGACCTCCTAGAGAACTTTACCGTATGGGTTTTTTCGCTGTGGACCTGAACTGCTATTTAAAGTAAGATTTGTTTTTATCTCTCATGGACTGGTGGTGTGGCAAGAAGTCATGGGTTCAAAGATCTAAGGTTTTTTTGTCCAACTTCAGAAAGGTCCTCGAAAACCAGTAATTCAGTTAAACCTGGACTTGGCTTTGTGACCTTAGGACATCAAGCTGTCCAGGTAGGGCCTCCATATGTCAGGGGCACAGGACAGCACAAAGCTCTCACAGGTCCTTCTCACCTGAGAGCTGTCACTGCTAAATATTTCCTTTTCAAGTTCTCAGGGCCAGTGCCATCTCTGACTTCTTCATGTCCCCCCACTGCAGTATCGAGCAGTTTAGGAGCAAATGTAATCTGATCACTATGGCAGAGAAGTGTACGGCGTGTGATCAGAAATAGTGTGCCCTCCCCTGGCTTCTCCATTGCTACAAGCTCCTGCACGCCTCTACCAAGCAAGCATTTCCACATCTGACTCTGATCACTCTAAGTGTAGATATGACTCAGGCACACTCTGAAGGCAACACACTCAGAGGACGCTCAATTAACTTTTCATTCTAAAACCCCGTCCCTGGCAAGGTAAATGTCTCTAATGAAACCAATTCATTTTACCCTTCACACTTTCACAAAAGAAAATCTCCAGAGCCAACAATTCAAGCCTAAAAAGCAAAGAGTACAGTCACAAACCTCACATGTCTTCTTCCCATAAGCCTCTGGTAAAGCTAATACCAAAATTTATGTGCATGAGAAAAAGTTGCTACACCAAAATGAAACCAACTATGGCAAACAAGAAGATCTGTGCAATTTTTTGGTCTGTTTTGATTTGCAAAATCTTAACTGACCTCTGGAATACTTGGGCAAGATTACACTAAAAGCACTTTCTATAAATTGAGTATTTCATTAAAAACACCTAGAGAGAATTATTCTGTAACTTGTTTTTAACACTGTAAAGGTCTTAAAAATGTATGCTTTCTGAGGATGGGCAAGTGTACCAGAGGGAAAAGCATGTGTTACAGCACAGGCCCTGAAGCCAGAGACTCTGGACACTGACCCAACTCACTGTGTTTGTGGGCCACTGCCTGCCCTGGGCACAGGCTTCCTCAGGCCTAATGTGCCTGCACCTGGCCCTGGCCCCTCCGCTGGAGGGTGAGTCACATGGGCACAGCAGGTCACTGCCTCCCGCAGGAGCACACACAGGGTCAGTTCTCACCAAGCCTGCCTTTGATAAACCAGTTCTCTGAATCATCAAAAAACTTTCTACTGACTGAAAGCACTTCACTAGGAAACACTTCACATTAAGTAACTTTCAGTCATGCAACATCTTCAGCTAGTAAAATATGTTGAGGGTCCAAGCTTTTGAAGAAAAACAAAATAAGCTTTAGCAGCACTGGATGCCCACATTTACTCTGGAGAGGCCATGATGTGTTCAATTACTAAAAATAAGAGACCCGAGAAACCAATTTTGGGCAAGAGAAAAATGTCTGTAAGAGCATCAGAACATAAAATTCTGAGACATTATGTATATTCATGGTCAGAAGTTTATTTTTATTTTTCAAAGCTGTAATAGCGGCAGTTGTTGGGAAAGAGACCCATCTCAAGTTAGTTAAAATCTCTGCAGTTATTTGAGGGGTGTCCCTCTCAAAGTCAGCTCCCTGGCCTGCTGGCAACTGCTAATCTCTAGCAGTCCTTCACTCGGATGCAAACTCTGTTTCTCCAGGAGTCATATAAAGGAGTAACCTTGTCTCGTTCCTTTAAAATACTCCTACTTGTAGAAATTCCATTCCCTAAGATAAGTGCAGCTATGGGAAACAGGCCTGCTTCAGAATAAGAGATCTTGGGTCTCTGATAGACCCCCCCACTACTTACCAGGGGCATGACCTTAGGCCAGCAGCAACTACCAAACCCTGGGTTCAGGCACCTATGAAATGGAGGTGAGAGTGCTGACACCCCAGGGTCATTAGAGTGTCAAATGAGCCAACTGCATGAGGAGCATCAGTACAGAGCATTAGCACTGACTATGATGTTAGCTATTATTATTTAAACATTCAGTGCCACATAGACTTCATCTATCAAGTTCATCATTGAATCCTCAGTATCTGACACAAAATGTCAAACAAGTATTTTACTTAACAAGCACTTGTAATGCACTTGCTATGTGCCAGTTACAGCTCCAAACACTCTGCAGTCAATTAAATTATCCTGACAATATTAACTGGTAGACACTATTATGATTCTCCTTTACAGATACAGGGATAGGCTAACCCAGAGAGACATTAACTAACTCATGCAAAGCCTCACAGCTAGTGAGTGGTAGAGAGCCAAGTCTGCTGACTCAGAGCATGTCCCTCTCATGTTAGCGTGGCCTGGCTGGCTGCAGGGTGAGTGGCATGGCTGAACCCTGCTTTCTCTCCAGCACTTAGTGAGCAAGCAAATATGTTTCAAATTATGAAACATTCGCTTTTGAAATGAACCATAATCTCTAGAGGCAGGGCACAAGACATACATTTCTAAAAAGCGCACATACGCATGTTAAGTTAGGCCCCACTACTGTAAAAGTGGAAGTCTCTACATGTATGTACTGGGCACTTCCTATGTGTGAAGCACGACGTAGGTTGTAAAATGGGGAAAGAGAAATACATGAGCAAAAATAATCCCAACTCAGCTGAATCGATGCTCTAGTAAAAGCACACACTGTAGCATGTAATCAAGTTCTGTGGACGCAGACAGAGAAAGAAATAATGTCTGAGATAAAACTAACAATATAAATTCAAAATTATGGACCCAAAACATTTTGACCTCAAATCTACATAAGAATTTAATTGCAGACCTGTGGTAATTGATAAACTCCCACAAACAAGGGTAAAATTAATTAGTATAAAACTTTTCAAACTTCCTAAGTGACAATTCTTCGTTTGGAAATGGAAAGGAAGCCATCTAGTTGACTTCAATGGTTTAAAGAGGCAAAAATTATGTAATTACATTGGATCTTATAAATCAACATCAAAACGTTTCAGATCGTGATTACCTATGCTTTCCACCAAGTATTCGATCGCAAAAGGTTAGGTAGTTTCTAATTGTTAATGCAAAAGATATTAGTAATTTAGAAGTCTGTCATATTTTTAGAAAACATGTTTTTGGTGAAACTGTGTATTAAAATAAAGATCATTTTAAACAGGCCCAAATTCAAGGTAACAGACCTTTTCTAAAAGCTGGCTTTTAACTGACTATAAAATTGAAAAGATATGATGCAATGGGCACTGAAAGATAATGTCATGCACACTACTACAAGCGATTATAATGTAGAGAAGTTTAAGCAGAGTTTTTAAAGCATGAAACAAAATATTCAAGTTCTAATGCTTGTGAGCTCTTCTAATAAAGAACAAAGCAGCCGTTCCGACACGACAAAACATGTTCCAGCAACTCCTCTTGTAACTAATTACACCAGCCAGTAAAGGGCAAGGCTTCAGGTTTACTGCTGGAATAAGGTCATCCCTTGTGGCTACTCATGCAACTCAAAGAACCAATTTACACAACAGGCAAAACAAAAATGTGAAACTGAAATCCACAGAGTCACAAAAAAAAAAGAATTTTAGAGTAGGATGAGACTTACAGAGGGCCTCTACAGACTTAAAATGAAGCCATGTAGTGATTCCCCTTTAAGAGAAAGCACATACTACACTTTGTTATTAGGACAAATGAAAACAAAATCCCACAATCAGTAAAACACTGAGCACCCACCGACAGCTTCTATGAGTTCTACAGACTGGTGGAGTGTCAGACGCTTCCCAACGTGTTACCGGAGTCCCTCATTTTGACTCGCAGGAACCAGCACGAACAGAAGAGCGGCAGCAGCTATGTACAAGGATTCACCAGCAATTCACACACACTGCTGCCATTGAGAAGCTGAGGCCTGGTCCTACCTCTCATTTTGTCCACTGTGGGTCCTCCCAAACTCTTAAAAATGACTTTAAGTCAGTCCAACACAATTTTAAATTCACAGTAACAGACACACACACACTGCAGGCCAAACTGAAAAACAGGCCAAGGTTAAAATACCAAGGGCGAACTCTAAAAGGCTGGGATCACCACGCCGCCCAGTTCCCTTCTAGTAAAAAGAAGCGCCAAGGTGGGTCATCCGCTGGGAGCAGCGAAGGACCGCGCAGGTCCTTGGCGTCTCAGGCCTCACCTGGACCTCCGAAGCTAAACTTGCACGTAAGTTAAAGAAACAAAGGACACCTTCAAAAAACCACCAAGTCACCCAAATAATTTTCAACTAAACACCCCAGAAAACGAGTTTACTGACCCTATAGTGACCCGAGGGCAGAACCGGGCCCTCGGCTGAGAACCTCGGGTCGCCCCTCGCCCCGCGCGGAGCAACTGGGTGCGCTACCCCGGGCGGCGGCCGGGAGGCCGCGGTCAGACGCCCCGCGGGCCTCGCTGTGGGCCGGGGCCACGCGGAGGCCCGGCGTCCCCGAGGGGAGGCAGCCGCTCTCCGATCCCGTGGCCCCCGGACCCCCAGCAGTCCTCCCCACCCGCCGAAAACACCCCCCCCCCGCAGATGTCCCAAGCCTCGCAG
>PVKM010049395.1:0-10956 GCA_004027735.1 Carollia perspicillata
TAGCAATTGGTCGGAGAGGCTCGTGATCAGAAGGCTGGGGCAACTGGCCAGTTGGCTATGTGCTAGGTCGTTCTGTTCACCCTGCCTCTCTTATCTTCCTGGTGCACAAGTCTAAAGATTAGCACGGCTAGCGGTTTTGGCTTTCCTAAGCTAATTTTCTTAACACTAACTCCCTATGAATGTTTTCTTTGTTCTCTACAGTGAGTAGTAAGGACTCAGTACCTCCAGAAGCTGCAGCTGAACACGTTCATTTACTGTTCACTGCAAGGCTGGCCCACTTGCTCTCCTCTCAGATCCTGGGCTCCATGTAGAGATAAGGCTCCTCACCCAAAAGCAGCAGACCTGAGGCAGTGACTGCTGTTGGGCTAGACACACTAGCAAAAGCTTCAGCTCAAGCTGACTTTAGTTCTAACTTTAGCTTTTCCACAGTTCCACTGTGACAGGGTCAAGAACTTACCTTGGTTTTGTCTGCTTCAAAAACAGCAGGGAAAAAACAGATTTCTTACCTTCCACCTACCTACTACAGTAGGAAATAACTACTCAAAGTTGCTTTCTTAAACATTTAGCAAATCAAAGAAGTGATATTCACTTCCCAAATTTGTTGTGGGGTATGTATGACTCACTCCACAGCTGGCTTTGTGGCCTTTCTCCCTGTGGATGTAACTCAAGGCCTCCAACTCTGTATACACCAGGCACTTTCTTCCCTTTCGGAGATGGAATTTACCTGTTAATCCTAGAATTTCTCAAGGCAACAGAGCAGGCCTTTAACACTGTAAACAGGCTCTGATGGGCTTCTCACCTCATTCCCTGACAGGAGCAATCTGCAGGCTCCCAGAAATGCAGTGCAGGATGAGGACTGAGTCTAACTCGGCACCCATGGCTTCCTCACCCCAGCACCTCGGGTGGCACCCAGGATGCAGCAGGATGAAATTCAGTAAATGTCTAATGAAGTGCACTCTATCCTCTTAGCCTACGTTTTCTCTAGGGAAAGGGGCTTCCCTGATGGCAGGACTTAACGTATTTCCTAACCCTCACACTGAATGGCATAGAAATGGAGCATTCTGTATTGTTGAAACTGAAAAAGCATGTTGCAAATGGGGGAAATAATTGAATTGTTTCCATCATTTTGAACTTGTGTGTACAATTGGAAGGAAGTTAGCCCTGCCTAGCTCCTCATCCATTTCATCTGGGCCCATGGTAAAATTACCTGACCTCCAAGTTCTTTCATCAGACTGAGATTGTCCAGCCATATCAAAGGTGTGTATGGACACTCACCCCAACCATCAAGGGAAGTAAGGTCACTCCATAATGTCCTTGCACTTGTTCTTTTTGTATTTCCTGCCTTGACTCTTCAGACCCCTTCAAAACCCACTTTAGATACCAACTCCTCTAAAGAAGTTTTCCTGATTCCCCAAAGATGTAATTAATCATTTCACTCTCTGTGCTAGCTCCATATTTTATACATTTTGTATGTTAAAGCTAATACCAATAAAGTATTTTTCATGTATCACTGAGTGTTCTAAATGCTTTACATATGTTCACTTATTTAATTTTCACCGTAATTCTATGAGACAGATACTCTTAATATTCCTATTTTATAGATGAGGAAACTAAGGCACGGATGGTAAACACCTTGCTCTAAGTCACAGCCTTTGAATCCAGGTAGCTCATAAAACATGCTGCCATGTATTTCTATTGCTACACTTAATACATTATGCTGCTATCTATTTATTTTACAGTCCTTTTCAATACTGTAGGTTTCTAAAAGCAAAGACCGTTTTATCTGTTCAGCTCTTACTCTCATACTTGGCAGTCTCAAGCTAATAGACGTCCTATGTGCTCACTGAGCCATGGCACAGACCCTCCCCTGTGATCAGCCAAGTCAACAACTCTCTCATGAGTGTGGGACTGACTTTCGGTGGGCGGTCTAGGATCTAAGTAAATCAAGCATATTGACCATCTGCTATCATTTCTGGGAAATAGCTCATCTGAACCTAGAGCAGGGGGAAAAAAAGGAGTATCATTCCACAAGTAAGAGGTTCTAGGACCTGAACAAGAACTGGAAACCAAATCTCTAAAGTCAAAACAATCAGGTGGAATTCAGAATCCACTCTTTTTTTTTGGATTCAGGAATGATAACTCTTGGGATTCCGTTACCCATTAGTGAGGAGAAGTCAAATGTGAGAGAGATATGTAAATTATATCTTAATAATTATTAAAACAAAACCCAAAGATGGAAGACTCTGGGCAAATAAATTACAGCTGTGGGCAATCGGCAAGTAGCACCTATGATGTACACATACATAAGGGTGACTAAGAGCCTGCACTCCTAGAGTGCACTCCTAGAGTGATGTTCTAGGATCTGAATTCTGAATCAGTTCTGACCCTGACTACTGTGTGACTATGGTTCTTTAACCTCTTAGTACCTGAACATCTATAAAACAAGGGTAAGAAGAGAACCTATGCCGTAAGGTTGCTGTGAGGATTAAATGAATTATGAGTCCAATGCTTAGCACAGTGCCTGCACATAATAAACGTCTAATAAACAAAAGCTATTCTTCTTCTTGCTTACTTAGTCAAGTAGGAGAAGAACTGGTAGCATATAAGGCACATTACCACAAACACACATCACCTTTATCCCTGTTGCCTGGCATACAGTGGGCATTTCCATGGGTTTTTCACTAAATGAATGAATGGCCAAAGAGGATTACAGGCTTTTGTTCGAGGAGATAAACTAGAGTGGGAATCAGAAGTAAGGCTTAAATGTCACAAGGACTAGCCCAGTAAAGTCTTTAATTCAGTTTTCTATTAATAAGATTGATGTATTATAGACATCCATTGTATGTATTCATAATAACGATTCTTAGGCATTGTGTAAGTCCTTTTGTGTCTTATAAATTATCAATGGTTAAGTTATATTCAAGGATGTTTTAAAATTAAGTATATATTACTGCATTCAAATGCTTTAAAATCTGGAAATCCATGTAGAGTATAAATGGCAACAATGAATTAACTGGAATATTTTGACTCATTGTAACACTTAGTTCACACTTCAGGACCCATATGGCATTGTTACCTTTCTACATCTGTATTTCCCACTAGACTATTATGCATTCATATCCCACAGTGCCTAGAATATATTCATGGTCAATAAATACTTGCCAAATAAACAGCCACTGTGTTCCATGAACATACCAGATTAAAATTTTTAGTCCAATAACATGTTCTTTTGGTGTACTTACATTTCCACAAAATAATAAAAAACAAAATAAAAAACTATCTTCTTAAGACCTTACAAATACAAATTTCAATATTTAAAAAGATGGTACACTTTAAGAAAATAATTCTTTAAAAACCTAAAATTTAAGCCTAACTGACTTCTAAGAATCTACTTTAAACTGTAAGCTAGAGCATCTAAAAAGTCCTTAATTTAGATGATTTCTAACAAAATCAGATAAAAACTGTTAATTTTCGCCCTGGTGGGTGTAGCTCAGTGGAGATAAACTCCTCTCCTCACAACTGTCTGCAATCTGCACCTTCTTCTTGGTCTGGATGTAAGATTGGGGATGTAGGGAGAGGGCAAATTCTGGGAAAGTAAGTACACTCTTTTACTCACTTTGCTCTAAGGGCAGCATTCCTCCAGAGGGAGCAGTGCTCATGAGGGTATGTATGGTGGGCAGGAAATGGGTCTATAAAATGGACATTATCTCTCAGCACTATTTCTGAGGATTTGATGAGATATTTTACAGCATTTAATGCATTGTCAGGCATGTAAGGACCTGAAAAGTGTTCACTCTTATTTCATTGATGTATACCAACATTGATCAAAATATGCTTCAAAGAAAATTTGTTCATAGACCCTTTAGAACTGCAACACTGCTGAAACCCACAAGAGCTACTTAAAATACAACAAAGCAAATTCTGTTTTCTTTTTTAAGATGGATGACTTTATAAGTTACTGTGGCAACACGTAATTTAACTCTTTCCAATGCCCAGAAACCATCATCTTATTACATTTTGACAGTTAAAACATGCCCTAAAAGCGTGTACTGGCTGAGTTTTAACAATCTCATCTATTATATAGGGCCTTCCTCTCAATCTCACAATGGTTTAGGGTTTAGGATTTTTACTTCCTCATTTCTGGTTGTCAAAAGCATATTATCAGAGTAAGAGAATCCTGAAATAAAAGAATATGGAAACTTGGCCCTGGCTGGTGTGACTCGGTGGACTGAGTCCCAGCCTGTGAACCACAAGGTCACCAGTTTGATTCCCAGACAGGGTACATGCCTGGGCTGCAGGCCAGGACCCCAGTAGAAGGTGTGCGAGAGGTGACCAATTGATGTATCTCTTGCACATCAATGTTTCTCTCCCTCTCTCCCTCCCTTCGCCCTTTCTAAAAATAATCTTTATGAAAAGAAAGAATATGGAAACCCAGGTAAAAGGGAGTCTCTTCCATGGTCAATATTTTAGTAATGATTAAGAAAGCAATCCAAAAAAATTAATCAGGAATGACACCAGTCTACCACACAGATTAGGTATCCTATTGAAAGGTAACAAGTGTTTAAGAGACTTAAACTAAGCGTTTAAAAGACTCAAGCAGATACTGTCAGGTATGATGAGCTAAAGGTAACTAAAATAATCTGAAAAGAAAAAAACAGGTCTGCAGAAATATCAAAGCATGACTTCAAATGACACACAGCTCTGATCTGGAAACGTTATTAGCAGCCACCAACTTCCACCTGGCAGGCACTGTCATCACAAAAACAAAAGGCAGGGGTAGAAGACACAGGTGTGTTTCAGGGCAGTTCCAAACATAAAAAGGCAAGGTTTTGAGAAAGTTGTATGCTACAAACCAAGCACACGACAGGCATCAAGAATTCTCAGTCCTATACAGAATTATCGCACCACTATCCCCCTGCTTCCTGACACCAAGTCTCAAATAATTAAGAATTGGAAGGCAATGGGGAAATGGTTTGCTTCCTATACCAGAACAAAGCAGGGTAAGACAACTGGAGGCAGGGAAGGAAAACAGTACCACCTTCCTTAATCAGGATTTATTTTACAGTGAGAATGCAAGGATAAAAATTTTCTTAGTGCAGTGGCACTTAACCTCAGCATTCTGGTGTTCTCCTGTTAAAAAAATCAAATACAGAAAAATATTTATCTTAGTGGACAGTTATTTCCTTGATTTGCTTTAATTACAGAATGTCTTATCCCCATCATGAATAATCTGATTAAATACAAGTTAAGTCTATAAATAAATTTGTTATTTCTCTTCAAAAAACAAGTAACTTTTCAAGAATTATTGTTCAAAAAATTTACCTAGAGAAATTATAGTATCAGTCATTTTACCCCTGTTAATAGACGGTGCTCAAGTGCTCAAGTATCAACACAGTATGCTTAACACATCACCCTTGAGTTCTGTTAGCATGCTGGCTTAGGGTCTTCTTAATCACTCTTTTCTTCTCCTTGATAGTGTCTGTATTCTGGTTTCAGCTCCCATGTGTTTTTGTGGATCCCTTTTACATTTTGAATACCAATTTCTTTTAAGATTTCTTTCAGGTAGCCCTAAAAAAACAACCCAAAACAAACAAAAAACCCCAAAGAGATGAGATTGTGAAGGCAGGAAACAAAATTTAACATAAAATGACATTCTGTAAGTACATGTTCTATAAGTCATAAAAATCATGATACTGTAAGCACAACAAGGTTTCTCTATAAAAGGTTCAATAAACTGCCTTTCAATCCTACACATGCAATATATAACTGCATTCGATATATGGTCATCTACATTCAAGAGGTTGGAAGTCCTGCATGACAATGACCTGAGAGTTAAAAAACAGCCTAGAAAATTACTGGTGTCCAATGCTTACTAGTGTAACCTGCCCCTGAGTTCAGTGGCCTAAGTTCACTGAGATAGTGATTCTTGAACTAGTCATTTCAGAAGCAGTAGCACATAAAACATGACAAATATTTTTGGAACAATAATATTCTATGAGGCAAGCACATGACAGGTATCCAGAATTCTCAGTTCTAACCTGAGTTTGCAAATTTGCTCTCAGATCACTCATTTTTCCTGTGTAATAAGGAGAGTCATTTCTGTCTTTACTATTGTTATCCTGGCCAAGACTGAGTGAGGATAAGAAGTGACAGTTAGCCCTACTAAAACCCTGGGGGCTGAAGCTTTGTTGTGTGCGGCTCCTCCTAAGGAAGGAATGAAGCAAGCAGACAGCTATTGTAGGGCAGAACTCTGCATTGTGGTATTTCAGGTCTCTGAAAATTCAACAGATATTAATACCAAATGATTACTATGTTTATGGAAATGATGACTATGATAAATATAATACTGAATCCTACCTCTGCTTACCAATGTCCAAGGCCAAAAGCATCCACTATAAACTAACCAGTATAAATTATAGTACTTTACCTCCTTCTTGGAGCAGACAGAAAAGTTAATCATTTAAAAGTGATTTTTTTTCCTGCTACAGAACAAACCAAACTTCTTTGAAGTTTGTGAGTATGCTTCAAAGAACCACAGCATTACAGCGACTTACCTCTTTGATGAAAGATGTAATACTGTATTTATTGAAATGAGGCACTGATTACAAAAATGACTGATAAGCTCTTACCTAGATAGTGTTTAAGGCAGTGCTCTTCTCAAGTGCGGTGCTAGACTACCTGCATCAGAACCTCATGGGACGCTTGTTAAATAAGCCCCATTTTAGGCCTAGTGAATCGAATTCTCTAGGGCCAGGCCTGGGTATCTGCATTTCCAAAAGCCCCAAAGAGACTCTGATTTAACTAAAGTTCCACAGCATCTGCTTTAGGGATTCTCCCAGCTCTAATAATCTAGGATTTTTGAGTCTCTGAAGTGTTCTCTGAGCCTCATCATTGCTGGACATTGTGTGTTAACCAACGTAACCTAACACCACCTTACACTGGTATAATACTCTACACTCTACAATGTCCTCTTATTTAAGGGTTGGTTGCCACCTAGAAACGACAGCTGATTAGCACTGGAAGTACATGCACATGAGTTCCTTCTATGGCCCTGCTTGGGCTCAGTTCTACCATGTGAGCAGCTTTGCCATTTCAGCGGCCACTCCCAGCAGGTGGCAGCGATGAAACAAATGAGGCCTGGGTTTCCCCAAGAGGAGGCCTGCTGGCCTCCCAAACCTGGAGCTGGCTTTACCAAAGGACCCTTGCACATGAGTAAGCAAAAAGGCTTGAGACATCCAGGTCCTGTGCATGTTTGCCATCTGTCACTTCAAATTACATTTAGAATATAGGACACCTCATAAACTACTTTCTTATTAAATGGGATTCATAAATGGAAAATGATGGGTTGGCGACAAATGATCTTCAGTTTAGATGCCAAGAATGACATCTTTGTAGAATTCCAGAGAATGATTTATTGGGAGACTGGCTAAGACCCTGTGCACAAACAATCTCGCAACTGTGGATGCTTTGCAATGGGTCAAAAATGAAAACAGCAATCACTATGAGTGTTGTGGTTGCCTGGTGAGAAGCTCTCTTGATTTCAAGTCTAGTGTGCTCATTTATAATCTAAATTTAGAACATGAAAAACCTAAAAAGGGTTAAACACAAAGTATTAAGAAAGTCTTAAGTGTAAAAATTCAGTTGCTTTCATGTGTAGTCCACCTTTATTTTGCTAAAGTAGTATATCAAAAGGTTACAGAACATTTATTTTTAAACAAAAACATCACTTTTTTCCTTTTTGCAATAAGAATGGAATGACATACTCATAGACTATCAACTTATTACATTAGGTAACAAGATGGGATTAGGGTTACATTATCTAGCTATGGTACAGATTTTTTCTTTTTTTGGCAGGGGGTTGGGGGGAGGAAGGCAACTCTACATTTCCACATGTAGTTTTTATATACAGTTTTATAACACTCCTGGTCCCAACTGCAACCTAAGACCATTTCACTCTAACCAAATGAGTTAACTTGGCACCAAGCATTAGCAGAGATAGTAGTAGTAACGATAGGGAAAAACAAGGCCAGAAAATCCCTGAAGGAAAGGCACAAGTAGATAACAGATCTACTTGAGATCATATCATTTCTCTGTTTAAAATTTTTCAATGACTTCCCCTTAGGTCTACAGGTTAAATTCCAAACTCATTGCAGGAATCCATTCAGGTCTGCTTTTTTAAACCTCTGGCTTCATCTTCTAATACTTCCCTTTATATATACTTGCCATTTCTGTGTCTGTAGGCTTCTAGTTTTTTCCATAAGCTGTTCCCTTTTCTTGTAATGCTCATTCCCTCCCCCCAAATCTAAACCCCTCATCCTTTAAGATTTGGCACAAATGTCACTTTCTCAGGGAAACTTTCCCTGACAGTCCCAGCTCTCAATAATAGTCTTCCTGATATACTATAACCCTTTCTTTACATGTCTATCTCTCCCATCAAACCATATTCCTATTAAGGTGCCTGCCTGCACATTACAGAGGCTTAGCCCACTTATGCTGAATGTGCAGGGTGTGCTTAAGAGTAAACAAAGGATCGAAGAGAATTGAAGGGGGTGCTTGAGGAGACATCACTTACAAGGTATAGGGATAAACTAAGGTAATTCTAGTTCTTTTCTTTCTTTTTTTAAAAAGGATCTTATTTACTTATTTTTTGTAGAGAGGGGAGAAGGGAGGGAAGAATACACGTGAGAGAAACATCGATGGGTTACCTCTTGTACATGCCCCGACCAGGGACCAAACTTGCAATCCAGGCACGTGCTCTTACCGGGAATTGAACCAGCAACCCTTTGCCACACTGGTCAGGGCTCTAGTTCTTTTCATGTTTAGAATGCAGGCTCTAATTAACTTATAAAGCAATGACCCAGTTGGAGAAATAAAAGCTGATTCAATAAACTGTTAACCTGAATTTGAATAACATTTATTACTAAAATCTGTATTATACTGCTAAAATATTGTTGGATCAAAGCCAACTGAGGGGGAAATTTTTAAGGTTCTAGTAGGATTGAAGAGTAACTTTCCATTTTAAAAACTCATGTATTCACACAAATATTTATTTTAGCACCTACTATGTACCAGGTAGAGTGGTACAAATCAGTTTTTATCCTCATGGAGTTCATGGTTTAAGATAAGGATTTGCGGGCCAGGAGACTTAAGACATACAACAGGCAATCATGAAATAACACAGAAGCAGAATAATAAGAACATATACACAGGATGTTATGGGAGCACTGAGAAAGGGAACCTAACCAAGTCTGAGTCAAGATGTTAGGTTGTTTGAAGGTATATATTTGATCACTTTAACTGAATGGTAATTCCATGCAGATATCAAGAAAAACCAGTTTTCCTCCTCTTGTTTATTCTAAACATTGACTTTTTAATGTGACCTTTTACCTACTTGTATTTTAAACAAAGGAGTCTAGAACTGAGTAGATCACCTTTATGTCACATAAAATTAGATTTCTAATTGCTGACTCTGTGCAGTGCTGCAGAACAAGATCTGAATAAACTGGCTGAGGTCCAGCAGTTCTTCATATCAAAGGGATGTGTAGGAGAGTATTTACAGTAAGTCTTCATGTGGAGAAAAAAGGGGTAGAATATTATAGCTTCCTTGGAAGGAAAAGGCAAAGCATATACTGAACCAAAGAAGTAAAGTGATAGGATATGGTTTGCATTTGTGAGTCAAGACACAGTTGTGGCAGCAAAAAAGCAAGAAATCCACAGATGAAATTCCTAACCCCTCTCCAACATCGAGATAAACCTATGTAGAGTCACAAGGCACTGTAGCCCACTATTTTTGCGCCTTTTTCTCCCTCCTTCCTTTCCTCTAACCCCGGCCATTTCTACTCTCTGCTAACCAAATGAAGAATTTATCTGCATTTCATTTCATCAGGAATTTCAGTCTTAAGCATTATGAAAATCATTCTAAGAAGTCGATCAAAAAGATTTATCTTTGACTTCCAGCCAAGATGGAGGCGTAGGTGGAAACACTGTACCTCCTCTCACAACCAAGATTAAGGACAACAAATATTTATAAACAATAACACAACCAGAACACAGAAAATTGAACAATGGAAGTCCGACAAACATTCAACCAGACCGGTAAGAGGGGCAGAGTCGGCAGGTGGCAGAGAGGGAAAGCGGCAGGAAAATGTGGTGGCTGCCAGGCTTGGGAGCACCAGGCGGTGTAGGTAGCGTGGACCTACAGACCCCAGACATAGGGAGGAGACGAGCAGAGCACACAAGGCACCCAAGGCTGTTGGACAACTGTGGACACACATTCATGTGCAGATAAACTAGGCAAGAGCAGGCAGTGAGACGGACTGCACAGCGCAGGGCCCCAGTGACAGGAAATAAAGCCTAAAAACACCGAAAAGGTGCCAGGAGAGGCTCCCAGACTCACAGGAGGGGTCGCCGGGGAGACCCGCAAGGTTCCGGAGTGTGCATAGGCCCTCCCACCTGGGAACCAGCGCCAGGGGGGCCCAGTTTGCTTGTGGGAGGCAGCAGAGGGGATGCAAACCTGAGAGAACAAGGAACAGGCGCCACTGTTCCCTCTCTGACCCCGCCCCCACAGACAGTGTCACAACTTGGCAACTAGGCTGCCCTGCCCTGGTGAACACCTAAGGCTCTGCCCCTCATACATAACAGGTGTGACCTGACCAAAAATGACTCAAACAGAAGAAAAGCTCAGAGTCCCAGAGCCAATACTTTTAAGCAAGCAAGAGATAGCCAACCTATCAGGTGCACAGTTCAAAGCACTGGTGATCAGGATGCTCACAGAATTGGTTGATTTTGGTCGCAAATTAGATGAACAAATGAAGGCATTCATAAGTGAAATGATGGAAAATGCACAGGGAACCAGTAGTGATGGGAAGAAAACTGGGACTCAAATCAATGGAGTGGACCAGAAGGAAGAAACAAACAACCAAGCAGAAAAGAATGAAGAAACAAGAATTCAAAAAA
>PVKM010049396.1:0-10952 GCA_004027735.1 Carollia perspicillata
CTTGCCTGGAGATAAGAAGTATAAACTATGGATCTTAGATACTAGCAAATGTTTTAGAAAATCTGTGGACATGTCAGGATGCTGGTATTAGATGGGTTATCTTGAGGAAAGATAGTGGGTTTATTTGTTTATTAGCATGTCCATATAGGTATTTAATAAATACTTAGGTGGCTCATTGTATATTTGTGTAAAAATATTGAATGGAAATAGAATCTTGAGGATTGTGCTGGAAAACTCCATGGGGGGTTTTACTCTTCACATGCCAATCTGTGAAGTTGGACCCCCAAGTTTCAGGTTACAGGTATACCCATACACCCTCCACACACGCATTCAGATATCTTATAAATCCTCATCCTCCCTCTTCTGTTCTGCCTTTTTTGTGAGTATGTCTGCACCTGTATTTGTGGAACTCAGTTTCGTCACGTTCACCTCCACCTCTTACACCTCCATCCAGTGAGACTGGTCTTCCCCCTGCCTCCCATCCCTTCCCTGCCCTGAAGTGCTTCTCATGCCATTTCTCTAACTTGGTCAGCCTCACCTTCTCAAATATTGCCCACCCTTTAGGGTTGGATAAAGTTGTTCTTAGATACTTTTCCCAATATTTTTCCCTTTTTCTAAACTTCTATGATGTCGTCTATCTTAATAGATAGAAAATTTAAGAGTAAGGGCCACACTTTTGTTATCTTCTATTTATGGTATTGAACTCTGGTGATGTTGGACCACAAACCAGGCACTCAAAAATCCTCATTTGCTGAATTGGCTTTGTACAAACTCAGCCTATTCCTTCCCAAATTACAGATTACTTCAGATGTGTTTTTTAATTGAACAGAAGGCATTTTTTGTTTTGTTTTGTTTTATATTTATCTCCTTCAAGATGTCCTTGACTCTAATCATGGCAGAAAAAATAGTTGGAAGTTTTCTCTCTGGTGGACAATGGTATTATGAGATTAGATGTTCCATATGGCTTCTGTCATCAAGGCCGTGGTCTGAATAGATTTTCAGGTAAGTTATTGAGAAGTGTTTATTTTAAACTCTTCTGGATAACTTTAATCTAAAACTGATCTAATTAGACATATATATCTTTCCAAGCTATAACACTCAAATTTATGATTAGAATAGTTGTGAAATAACTTATTTTCACAGTATATTTTAAATTCCCTGGGACCTTAATTGTTAGGCGCACATACTAAGTTATCCACAAATATTTGATGGACAATTAACATTTTAATATATAATTTTTTGAGCAAGCTATTCCATTTTATCACATTGCTAAGTATGATGTAGTTGAGTAGAAGATTCTGTCAAGTGCTTGTTTGTGACCAAATTTAAAATCTCTTTGAAGTCAGCAGTGGTATCTTTGTCTTCACATAGCTTGGAAGACAATAAGCCATTTTACATGAAGGCTATATTTAGCTGTTCTCTGAGATTCACAGTAGTCCATTATCATGATTGTGTTTTAGCACAGCCTGACAAACAAGACATCAGCATTATTATCTTTCTCTTCTCTGTTTCAATTTTTCTTTCTTCTTAACAGACTTCTTTCTCAAAACTGTTCACATGCATTTACATTAAATTAGTATTCTTTAGGTTACATACATGACATTCTCTCTGGATAAGTGCTTGATGATTATTTTCATAGATGCACTATGGATTTTGATATTATTCAAAAATACATAAATTTAATTCTGACAAGCTTTTGAAACATTTCCTTCCAAGTAAGGCCTACAAATTAGTCCTTCCCTTCCCTTATTAGACTGGGGCTGTGACTGAAATGTCAGATGGACATGAGATCCTAAGTGTCTGTTGTATCTGATCTAGATCAACAGGAGCAGAGTTATAGATGGTTCTTGAGCCTGTGTGCTGATACAGACTTATGGCTGTGAACTTTTTAAGTTTAGTTTTTAATCTGCTGCCTACTAGCAAATTATCATGAGTGGAACAAGAAACTAAACTTAGCCTTATGAGGAAGGCCACATGCACCTGACCCTTTCTTTGAATAACCTGACGGAAGTCCTCATTCCCTATGATTTGAGAGGAAAATATCGGTTTCAATGTGTTGCTGCATCAGGTATATTCTGGTTTAAATTAGTATCAGATAAAGTTATTGTCTTGCTTGAACAAAAATCTTATTAAAGTGAGCATATTTTTATGCCATGAAATGAAGTCAAATTTTTAGATAGTTATTTTTTCCGGTTGGAAATTTACTGAGTTCATAGAAGACACGTTATGCAGCCTTCCAGAGTATGTTACATGCTTTGGTACTTAATTTTCTCTGGCATCGTGCAGTTTTTAGGAAACTTTGCAAGTTTCCTGAAGTAGAAATTGAACGAAAATAACTAGAGGTAGAGCAATAAATTTAAATAAATGTTCATTGTAGTATTGTTGACGGGAGAGACCTGGCTCTCCTTGCTGACGCATGTGAAGAGTTGCAGATCAGCAAACCTAGTAGAATGTAATCAGTTTATCAGTGGCCCGTTCCCATGGAAGAGAACAGGACTGGATAGAATTGTGGGGGAAAGGCAGAGTTTCAGGGCAAGACAGGGTGACAAAAGCAAGAGCAGCTGAAGACCAGGGTGGTGAGCCCCTGGGCAACCTGAGGCCGGGTGGCCAGAGGCCCAGTGGCCCGAGAGCCAAGAGCACCCTGAACCCCTGAGTGAGAGAGAGTGAGCCTTTGTTCTCAGGACTTATATAATTAGTGGGATGGGGAGGGGGAAGGTAAATGTTAATCATTTACCTGATTAACAGATAAATGTGGTGCCAGCTTTCCTGGGGGAATGTGACTACCTAAACTTAGGTATGTGTGGGGGTCCGTTAGCCTGAGTCCTTATCTTGCTCCAGACCCTATTTGTTCATCTTGTTGTAAAACAAATACCTGACAGGAGGCAGTCAATTAAAATTGGGACACTTTACAAAGTTACTTATGGGCTCTTTCTGTAAGCATCAGGGACTCCCTCATAAAACAGATAGTGACCAGAGGTAGGCAGTTAACCAAAGTTGTTTTATGGGCTTTTTCTTTGGGCACCAGGGACCCTCTCCCACACTCAGGCCTTGGGATGAAAGCACAGTTTCAAGGCTGTCTTTCCCAGATAGTGGAAATGTTACATAGAATTTCAAGGACTTCTCTTTTTTCTTGCTAACATAGTGTTTCGTGTGATGTTGGAACACCTGGCAATATTATCAGATCAGGCTCAGGACTGCTGAGTTAGTGTGTGAGACTTGTCTCCTTCCTCCTCCCTACCTCAGTTTACTATTTATTTTATCTAATTGGTAAGAGGCGTTTCTTGGCAAGCAGGGTGCTAAATGCTGGCCAGTAACAGTATTGCAGTCTCAGAGTTCTTCCTATGCTGTTTCCATGTTATTTATAGGAATAATCTGGAACTGCCAAAGTCTTAAACAATAAATATATTGTTAGAAAAACTGTGACTTTTCATTAATGGACTGTTAGGTAGACTTTAAAAATAATTTTAAAGAAGTTTTAAAAGCACAGGACATTTTTCCTAGTGTAAGAAGACACAACAACAACACTCAGAAAATAAACTGTGTATACAAGACCAGAGCTGAGTGGGCAGAAGGCAAAGCGCTAAGCACTTAGAGGGTCTTACCACACTGAGTCCTCACAGAAGCACAATGAGGTTATTCTCGGCAACTCAGAAAATTCCACTGTCGGGGACTGATTACCTAGATAAACAGCTTTAGAAGATGAGTTTAGAAGTTGAAAATCATAGGCCAACAATCTGAAGGAATGTAAATTGTATACTGGAAGAAATTAAATATGTAAATGCAATGCATTTACAATTGGTATAAAGAGTTATGTTTCTTTGGAGGAAATGCAGTAACCACTGTTGGTGAGACTGGTTCTTAAAGTACAAACCGGCCAAGTAGGTGTCGGCATAAAAATACCTAACAAGGATTGTTACCTCTGTAGCCACAACTAGATCTTCTCACTGTTCCTTAACTCCCAAGGCTATCCTAAATTGAACTGCTTTGTCCCATGAAATGGAACAGTCCCTTTGATAGAGCTTGAGTTCTAGTTGTAGTGGTTTTTCCCCAAGGGACTCCAAAGAGGAGGTCATTTTCTCCCAACGCAGAACTGAAAGACTGAACATGTCTGCAGGCCAAGGTTTCCGGGACCCACCTTTGCCATTCTTCTCCACCTGCTGCTGCCCTCCTGCCACCTGCACTGGCATCTTCAGGGTTCAAGAGTCATGTTGCTTGTTGTGCTAACAGTCATACTGTGGGGACCAGAGTAAGTGGCAACATTAAAATGTTTGTGCTAGGATGTGCATTTTTCTCCTAGGAACCATTATATCGAGTTTCATGCCAATGCATGCCAGTGCAGGCTGACCAGTTTTAATACAAAGAAGAACCAGGCCTGATTCTTCTCAAGAATGATACTTGATAAAAAAAAATATTTTATCTTTAGTCTCTAAAACTTATATGATGAGTACTCCTTTCTAATTTGGATGCCTTGTATATCTTTCTCTTGCCTAATGTCTAGGACTTCCAATTAATGTGTTGACTGAAAGTGGCAAGGGCAGACATCCTTGTCTCATTCCTGATCTTAGAGGAGAAGCTTTCAGCTTTCCATCATTGAGTGTGATGTTGGCTGTGGGTTTACATGGTCTTTATTATGTTGAGTTCCATGCCTTCTATACCCACTTTGTTGAGGGTTTTTAATCATAAATGGATATTAAATTTTGTCAAATGCTTTTTCTGAATCTATGGAGATGATCATATGAGTTTTATCTTCTGCTTTCTTAATATTTCTGTCACATTAATTGGTTTGTGGATGTTGAACTGCCTTTGCAGCCTTGGAGTATATCCCACTTGATCATGGTGTATGATCATTTTAATGTGTTGTTGAATTCAGCTTGCTGATATTTTGTTGATGATTTTTGCATCTATGTTCACCTGGGGAATTGGCCTTTAATTTTCTTTTTGTAGTGTCTTTGTCTGGCTTTGGTATCAGGGTAATGCTGGCTCCACAAAATGTGCTTGGTAGAATTCATCTGTGAAGCCATCTGGTCCTGGACTTTTGCTTTTTTGGAAGTTTTACAATTACTGATTCAATTTCATTACTGTAATCAATCTATTTAGATTTTCTGTTTCTTCATGATTCAGTCTTGGAGGGTTGTACATTTGTAGGAATTTACCCATTTCTTCTAAGTTTTACAGTTTGTTGGTGTTTAATTGTTTGTAGTAGTCTCTTGTGATCCTTTGTATTTCTGTGGTGTCATTTGAAACATCTCTTCTTTCATTTCTAATTTTATTTATTTAAACCCCCCTCTCTTTGTTTGTCTTGATGAGACTGACTAAAGGTTTATCAAGTTTATCTTTTTGATGAACCAGATTTTTGATCTTTTCATTGGCTTTTTAGTCTCTATTTCATTTATTTCTACAATGACCTTTATTTCTTTCCTTCTATTAACTTTGGGCTTTGTTTGTTCTTCTTTTTCTAGTTTCTTAAGGTGTTCAGTTAGGTTGTTTATTTTGAATTTTTCCTGTTTCTTGAGGTGGGCCTGTATCACTATGAACTTTCCTCTTGAACTGCTTTTGCTGCATCCCTATAGATTTTGGAAAGTTGTATTTTCATTTTCATTTGTATCAAGATACTTTTATTTCTTCTTTGAATTCTTGGTTGAACTATTGGTTGTTTACTAGCATGTTTTTTAGTTTCCATGTATTTGTTATGTTCTTGTAATGGATGTCTGGTTTCATATTGTTGTGGTCAGACAAGATGCTTGATGCAATTTTAATCTTGAACTTACTGAGACTTGTTTTGTTGACCTAACATGTTATATATATATATATATTATATATATATATCCTATATATATATATAGGATATATATATATCTTCTAGGATATATATATATATATATATATATATATATATCCTAGAGAATGTTCCATGTGAACTTAAAAAGAATGCCTTTCTCTTAAGTTTTGATGAAATGTTCTGCATACAGCTATTAGGTCGCTCTGATTTAGTCTGTCATGCAGAGCTGCTGTTTCCTTGTTGATTTTCTGTCTGGATGACCTATCCATTGGTGACAGTGGAATATTAAAGTCCTCTGCTATTGTTGTTTTATTGTCAGTTTCCACCTTCATGTCCATTAATACTTGCTTTATATATTTGAGTGCTTTTATGTTGTGTGCATGAATATTTACAGATGTAATACCCTCTTTTATCGATCCCATTACCATTATGTAATGCTGTTTTTGTTTTTTGTTATAGTAAGTCTTTGTTTTAAAGTCTGCTTTGTCTGATATGAGTATGGCTACCTCGGCTTTTTATTTGTTTCCATTTTCATGGAATATCTTTACCCATCTCTTCACTTTCAGTGTGTGTGTGTGTCTTTATATGTGACATGAGTCTCTTGTGGGCTGCATATTGTTGCTTTTAAGAATCTGTTTAGCCACTCTATGTCTTTTTATTGGATCATCCAGTTTATTTACATTTAAAGTAATTATTGATCGGTATGAACTTATTGCCCTTCCATTAATTGGTTTTTGCATTTCTCTGTTCTTTTATTTTTCTTTTGATCTCTTGCTTTGTGGTTTGATGGTTTTCTGTAGTGTTATGTTTGGGTTTCTTTCTCTTTATTTTTGGGTGTCCACTGTAGTTTTTTTTGTTTGTGGTTACCATGAAGTTCAGATATATTGGTCTCCATGCATAATGGTTTATTTTAAGCTGATAGCTACTGTAGTTTGAATACATTCTAAATGCACTACCATTTTACCTCCTTCATGTTTTATGTTTTTGATGTCATATATTGCATCTTTTTATTTCGTGTACCCCCTGACCACTTATTTATTGTACTTACAGTTGATTTTACTACTTTTGTTTTTTAACCTTCATACTAGTGTTTTAATTAGATAATCCACCATCTTTACTATCTATTTACCTTTGCCAGTGAGTTTTTTTTCTTTCATATATGTCTTATCTAGTCATGGCCTTTTTTAATGCTTAAGGAAGAACCTTTAATATTTCTTGTAAGGCTGGTTTAGTGGTGACAGATTCCTTTAGTTTTTGCTGGTCTGGGAAACTACCTTCCCTTTAGTTCTGAATGATTACTTCCATAGATAGAATATTATTGGTTGTCAGGATTTTCGTTCCAGCACTTTAAATACATCTTGCCATTCTCTTTTGACCTGGAAAGTTTCTGCTGAAAATCAGCTTATAGTCTTAGGGGTTTTCCTTGCATGTGACTGCTTGTTTTTCTCTTGCTTCTTTAGAATTCTATGTTTTTAACTTTTGCCATTTTTAATTATAATGTCTGGGGTAGATCTCTTTGGGTTCCTTCTGTTTGAGACTCTGTGCTTCCTGGACCTGCATGTCCATTTCCTTACCCAGGATAGGGAAGTTTTCAGATATTATTTTTTCAAATAAGATTTCTGCTTCATTCTCTTTCTCCTTCTGGGACGCCTATTATGAGAATATTAATACATTGATGTTGTCCAGAGATCCATTAATTTATTTTTAAGCATTCTTCTTCTTGCTATTCTGATTGGGTAATTTCTACTATTCTGCCTTCCAGATCACTCTCTCATCTAATATGATGTTGATTCCTCTAGTGTATTTTTCATTTCAGTTATGTTCTTCACTCAGGTTGATTCTTCTATTTTCTAACTCTTTGTTGAAATTTTCACCGTGTTCCTTCACTTTTGTTCTGAGTTCAGTGAGAATCTTTATGAGCAGTTTGAACTCTTTATCAGGAAAATTACTTATATCTGTTTAATGTGTTTCTTTTTTCCTGGAGTGTTACTTTGTTTTTTAATTTGGCACATATTTTTTCTGTGTCCTTATTTTTTTTTTTTTGACATTGTGTGTTTGCTTCTGTGAATTAGGTAAAACAGCTCCCTCTCCTGATCTGGAAGGAGTGGCCTTTTGTAGGAGTAACCACTATGCTGACTGTGGGGAGTAGCTTTAGCAGGCAGGTTGGAGCTGGAGAGGGTGCAGGCTGGGTAAGGGTCGTAGGTGCACTGTGCTGAGCCCAGGGCCACTACAGCTAGTATGAACTGTGTGTGTGGGGGGGTGTTCCCAGGGCATGTCATGCTAAGGCTACTGTAGAAGGACCAGTGGAGCTGGAGTGACTGTGGGCTGGGGGATACCAGCACTGCCTTGACAGGTTGGTTAGCTCAGGCATTGGCCAGGAGGGTCCTGGAATGCATCATGACAGAGCTGTCTTGGTGGGACCAAGGCTGGGGCTAGGCAGGCATGGGCTGGGACATCCTAGGGCATGCCATGCCAGTGCCACCTTGGCCAGATGGCTGGATCAGTTTTAGGCCATAGGGGTCTGGAGTATGTTCCAGAGCCTCCTTGGCAGGATAGCTAGAGCTGTTGTGGATGCAGGCTCTGGGGTACTGGGGTGTGCTGTTCCAAGGCTGTTTTGGTGGAATGGTTGGAGCTGGAGCCTGTGCAGTCTTGGGGTGTCAGGGTGCAGCGTGCAAGGGCTGCTTTGGCAGGATGGCTGAAACTGGAGGATGAATTGCTATGGGGGTCCTGGGGTGTGCTGTGCTGGAGCCAACTTGGTGGAGTGGCTGGATTGGGCACAGGCTGGGGGTGTTCTGGGTTGCTTAGGGTCACCTTTAAAAGATGGCTGTAGCTGCTGCGAGCCAGGGGCCCAGGGCATGCTGGGGCAGCCTTGGAAGGCTGGCTAGAGTGCCTTAAGTGCTCCTGCCCATGCTATCAAGATGGAAGGAGAACATAAAAATGGCACTTGTTGGCACCTTCAATCCCAGAGAGACTGCAGCGGTTCCCTGCTCATTTAGCAGGCGTTCTAGGGTTAGTGAATGGATTTCCTTCCTGTATAGTCTTGGTGTCCTTTGCTGTTTTTTTGCTGTGTCCAATGGCAGGTGACTCCGTGCAGCCTCCTTAGTGATATTCCTTCCTATTGCAGGTCGCTGATCTGGGGTTGGGTTTCTGTCATTACTGTGTCTCAATACTTCCTACGCTTCTCTGTGTGGACCCTCTATTGTTTCTGTGTAGAAGCTGTTTAATCGTCCCTCAGTTCTTCCCCGGGAGGACTGGCTCCATAGGCAGGTGCATGTTCTGTGGGTCTGTGGGAGGAATGAGTGCAGGGTCCTCCTATACTACCATCTTGAGGAGATTCAGATGATTTTACTTTGGTAACTAAGTAATAAATATTACAAAAGTAGAGATAAAACATTTTTATGTAATCTGAAGAAGTGAGAAAAAAGAGATTTTTCTATGAATGAGAAACCCACCTCTGTGTCTCTTTTCCATCCTGGACAGTTTGCTGTGATTGCATCTTCCCTTTTATGCTGAAATGACCTGCAGATGGGTGGAAACAATGTGCTCCACGCCTGAAAGTATCTGCCTTGTCTCACAGTCCCATGACTGCTCATGTGAACGAACTGTGCACAAATTAGCATATACTATTAACTAAACTCATTCAAGTGCAAATTCTTAATAAAAACATAGAACAATAAAACAATTCAGAAGATTCTTTTAAATATTCACTACTTGATTTCTTTAAGTTCCAACAGGATGCCATTTACTTGTAGAAACTTGAATATATACACATTGGCCTGGTAGAATCCTCAGTCCTCTTTAGGCTAGGTGTCCTTGCCACTAGGAAAGAAACAAAAGTTTTGGAATACACGAAGCTGCTCTTTCAGACGTTTGAGGAAAAGAGCTGTTGGACGGATGAGTTCAGTAAGTCACTCTGTTCCGACCTGTCTGCTCATCAAGACTAGCTGATACAGCGCACGTTGTGATCCTGCTACCGTCAGAACTGACGCGGACACAAACAAAAAGGATTTGGGACAAATAACTCTACTCACCTGCAAGTCAGCCTCAAGCTTCACTGCAAGTCCTGTATTTCATGTACTGTATTCTCTTTCACCACATAATGGTGTGTATATAAATGTATAAAAATGGTGTGTATCAAATGCTCCTTTGACACTTCAGGACTTTATCCTAGGCAGGGGAGGGGAGACTTAGGATCACACTATTTCGGCAGGCAAGTTTTTTTGGAAGTATTTTTTTATTGATTATGCTATTACAGTTTTTCCAATTTCCTCCCTTTATCCCCCCTCTACCCTGCCCTCCTAACCCTCCAGCATTCCCTCCCTTTAGTTCATGTCCATGGGTTGTACATATAAATTCTTTGAGTCCTCTGTTTCCTATACCATTTTTATCTCTCCCCATCTATTTTATGCCTACCAATTATGCTTCTTCTTCCCTGTACCTTTTCCCTATTCCTCCCTTTCCCCTCCCCATCGAAATCCTTCCATGTGATGTCCATTTCTCTGATTCTGTTCCTGTTCTGGTTGTTTGCTTAGTTTTTGTTTTCATTGTTTTTCTTTTAGGTTCATTTATTGATAGTTGTGAGTTCATTGTCATTTTACTGTTCATATTTTTTATCTTTTTTTCTTAGATAAGTCCCTTTAATATTTCATATAATAAGGCATTGGTGATGATGAACTCCTTGAACTTGACCTTATCTGGGAAGCACTTTATCTGCCCTTCCATTCTAAATGAAAGCTTTGCTGGATAGAATAATCTTGGATGTAGGTCCTTGCCTTTCATGACTTCGAATACTCCCTCCAGCACCTTCTTGCCTGCAAGGTTTCTTTCGAGAAATCAGCTGACAGTCTAATGGGAACTTTTTTGTAGGTAACTGTCTCCTTTCCTCTGGCTTCTTTTAGGATTCTCTCTTTGTCTTTAATCTTGGGTAACTTAATGATGATGTGCCTTGGTGTGTTCTTCTTTGGGTTCAACTTTTTTGGGACTCTCTGAGCTTCCTAGACTTCCTGGAAGTCTATTTCCTTCACCAGATTGGAGAAGTTGTCCTTCATTATTTGCTCAAGTAAGTTTTCAATTTCTTGCTGTTGTTCTTCTCCTTCTGGCACCCTTATAATTCAGATATTGGAACGTTTCAAGTTGTCCCAGAGGTTCCTAAGTCTCTTTTCATTTTTTTTTA
>PVKM010049397.1:0-10956 GCA_004027735.1 Carollia perspicillata
CTCCGAGCTCCCTCAGAGGTAAAGCAGCCGCAGGCCCAGGAACTGCGTGAACCACAATGGGCAGAAATCTGGCCATCGGCCTCTCATCTTCTCTGCTCACACCCACCTCAGTCGACACCTACTTCCCTTTTAAGACTCAGGCGTCACCTCCTCCAGGAAGTTTACCCTGACTATCCTCAGCGTCAGTCCAACCCCCTTCGCTGCAGTGATCAAAGAGTTTCATCACCCACTGCTGTTTATGTGTCTGACTCTCAGACGAGCCTGGGAACTGTCTTTGAAGGCAGGTGTCGCCCCTCATCCGAGTCCACCGCACTGTCTGGTGTACAGTAGGGGCCCGGTCAACTATTTAAATACCTCTGCTGCTGGTACGGGGCCTGCCTCCCTCCTGCAAACACCCCTCTCTTCACCCCCCGCCCACACACTTCCACATTCCAGCTGCGCGGAGCTGGCCTCAGATCCCGAACAAGCCTTCTTATGTTTTCCAGCCCCGGGCCGCTCAGCACCTCCTCCCCTCCAAGGTCTCCGTATCACCCTTCAGGGGACCAGCTCAAGTGTCCTCTTCTGAGACACTTTCCCCAACTTCCTCCCCGGGGAAAAAAGCCCTTGCCCCTTCCAATGACCCCTGCCCCGACAAATTCTACCCAGGTTCCAACAGCATATCATGAATGCCAGCAGCAACCCATCCCCCTGCGTCAGACCCTGGCTGATGGGGTGCTCCCAGGGGTGGGGGCAGTGACGAGCCCCGAGGCCCTGCCCAGAGCGGGCACTAGTGAAGGGGCAGGCACTTACCTCATCACTCTCCAGCTCCTGCACAAAGAAGGCCTCCCCGCTGTCCCCCAGCTTCATGTGCAAGTCCACGGGCTCCCCGTTGATCTCGATGTCTACCTGCAATGAGGCGTGATGGGGCAAGGGGTGTGTGACCCCCACCACCTGCTCTCACTGCCACACTCCAGTCCCCTGGGGCGCATGGGCCCCCTGCTGCCCCCGAGCCCTGCCTGTGCTGGAACCGCCCTCCGCGTGCGCCCCTTCCCTAGGCTCTGCTGCACGGTTGTGGCTGCAGTGGTCTGGTTTGTGCCTTGGCTTCTGTGTTCCTCTCTCTCCCCGTAGGAACAAGGATATGATTCCTCTTGTCACTGCTGAGTCCCCAGCCCAGGACAGGGCGCAAACACTTGGTGAGTGCACTGACAGCGGTAGGAATTACCATCTGCTCGGCACTTAGAATCGCCTTGTATCTGGACTGTCCTGTTTAAGCTTCACAACCTCCCTTTGTAGGAGTTCCTGTCGGTAACCCCTTTACAGGTGAGGGCACTGCGGCTTGGAGGGGCTAAGTAGCTCTCCGGGAAGTAGCCAAATGAGGCTCTAAAGCCACAGTCTGAGTTCACAGCCCAAGCTCTTAATTGCTCAGCTGTACTGCCTCCCGCACGGCTATGCTGTCCTCTCTGGATTCTAGAAGTTCGCGGCCACCTCAGTGTGTCAAACCTCGTCACACACCAGACCTCAGTGCTACCCGAAAACTCTGTCCTATTCGCCTGAGCTCAGGGACCACAGCGCAG
This sequence comes from Carollia perspicillata, assembly GCA_004027735.1. Lineage (NCBI taxonomy): Eukaryota > Metazoa > Chordata > Mammalia > Chiroptera > Phyllostomidae > Carollia > Carollia perspicillata. The sequence continues at coordinate 1,554 of PVKM010049397.1, forward strand.
TTTTCCTGGGGGAGGAACTGGCCCCTGAGTGTCACCCACAGCTCTGGCCCGGGGAGGGTGTCATCAGCACCTATTCAACCCCCAGGCAGATGAAAGGATGTCCATTTGCATGGGTGAAGCAACTTACCAAGGCCACACAGGTAGGCGCTCAGTAAGCTGGAGCCGGGTCTGACCACTACGCTGCTTCCGGGGGGTGGGGGGCGGGGGGGGAATAGGGACCCTCTCAGTCCCAAACCCCAAACCAATCCCAAGCCATCCAAGAAAATGCAAAAGAAGGGAGACCTGTCCAGAGGACAGATCCTCACCTACGGGAGGAGACCTGGGCTTTCTCCAGGGACTGCAATGGCCACCCTGGCTTCAAAAGCCCACCCAGCAGTGGCCCCTCGGCCAGCCGCCAGCACTCACCACCTTCTCCCGTGACCGCAGGACACCCAGCTTGCCGAAACGCACGTGGAAGGGCGAGCATCGGAAGGAGCCGTCCACCTGCTTCACCACCAGCACATCGATGCAGCCACTCAGCGTGGCTGGGTTCAGGCCCTGGTACAGCTCCTTCACTGTCCCAAACACGGTCCCCGCGAGCTGACCCACGTAGTTCATGGCTGGGGCTGGCAAAGGGAGGCGGGCCGTGCTGGGACCAAGGCCCAGTCCTCCTCCCTCCACAGAGAGGCTTCGCAGCCTGACCCCAGGGCTCCCAGACTTACGATGTGTCGCCCTCAGAACACCTTCGAAGACAGACAGCGGTAGGGACGGGAGGCGCCCGTAGCTCTGGGTCCTAGCTCTGGCTCACCCACCGACCGGCCAGGGGATGCCTGGACAGCTGCCTCCCCGCTCCAGCTGCCCACATCTGTCAAATGAGGGCACAGGGTAAGGCAGTCTGAGGTTCCCTGAGCCTCTAAATGCCATGAGTAATAAGGACCACAGCGGTCAATGATGGCACATTTTCTCATCACAACAACCTACGAGGCTGGCCGAGCAGGTGTCATTATTCCTGTTGACAAACAGGAGTGGCAGAGCAACTGGCCTAGGATCTCCTGACCAGGAAGGAAAGGAGCCAGGATTGGAGCCTGGGGCCGCAGAACCCTGGTGTGAGCCACTAGGAAGGCCCAGCTGGGGGAACAGGAGGAGGTGGGCACTCCATTCTGGGGTCAGGCGGGCAGCCTCGTGATATATCAGGCTCTGGCCCCTTCTGGGGAACAGGCAACAGCCCTAAAGGCTGGTATCTTCCAAGGAAATGGGGAGGCAGGAGTCTCAATGTGCCCATCTGAGAAATGGGTTCAGCCATCTTGCTGCCTCTTGGTCCTAAGAGTTGGAAGGGGCCTTGCTGGTCCATTATGGCTGATTTGTGAGGAACCAGGGATGGGAGGACCCCAGGTACCCAAGGCTCTGCCTAGCTCTACTCCTGGGGTCAGAGGCTCAAGGCAGGGCATCTCTCATAGCTGTGGGCGGAGGGAGCTCCCAGTTTAAGACTCCAAACTCCAAAGTCCTTCCCAGTTTCCCACCCCACCTTCACAGGGTGGGAAGTCCATCCACGGCCCACAGCTGACCCCGGTGTCTCCAGGCCATACTTCTCAGCCCCGACCCCCAGTCCTCAGACCCACGTTCAGGCCTTGGGCTGGCCTGAGGTGTCCAAAGCTGCTCCTCCTCCTCCCAGCCAGACTGGTCCCTCCAGCTTTCCCACGCCAGGCGCAGCTGGGTGAGCCAGAAGCAGGAGGCCATGGCAGCTGTAGAGAAAAGCCAGAGCCCAAATGGGAGCCGCCTCCACGCTGGCATGGTGCCCGCCTGCCAGCTTCAGCTCATTGTCCTCCCTGCTGGCCAGGCCCCGTGGCCCACGGGCCCTCTGGATGCCAGGACACAGGCCACCCACTTCCCCAGGGCACTTCCCTCTCTCGGCCCCTGAATCAGAATCCCTGGAAGACCGCCTGCCATGCAAGACCACCTCTCAAAGAAGTTAAGTGACTTCTCCAAACTCTATTAAGCTAAGAAGCCATCAATGGGGGGAGAGAGTGATGACTGTACCCTGGTTTCCTGACTCGGTACCATGGTTCCTTCCACTCCACAGTCCCCAGCGACAACACAGTTGTCTGCAGAGAGGGCAGCCCAGCCCACGGCCCCCTTCACACAGCCCCGCATCACCAGCACCTGCCCTCGGTGGGCAGTCCCCACCCAGCAGCACCAGCAGCACCTGGGAGCTTGTTAGCAGTGTGGAGCTTCAAAAACATAAGGTACAATTTCAATTGCTAAAGTGAAAGCTGGGATAAGATGAAGCTCTTTGGACCCTGAACACGTCACTACAATTTAATGGATACTTTATCTGCAAGGCACCTACTCTGTGCTATGTGAAATTTTCCACTTTGGTTTCCTCCTACCTAACACCAAACTCTGTGAACATAGGTCTAGGGAGACAGACAGACCAACAAGGGCAGACATATGGTGGGTAGGACTCGAGACCACTGTGCCCGGGGAAAAGCATAGAGGACTCTAGAAGCTTCCAGGAGTAAAGGAGCAATCCTGGGAGGGGAGGCCAGAGGTGGGGGCAAAGGTCCTCCCAGCTGGAGGCCCAAGCCTGAGCTACCAGCCCTGCTGAGGGCAAAAGAGCTGGGGTGGGGGGGTGGGGGGGCGTGTCACACTCAGCTCAACCTAGTGCAGGGTTTCTCAGCTTGGGCATCAGTGGCATTTGGGGCTGGACAATTCTTTGTCAGGGGATGGAATGTAAGATGTTTAGCAGAATCCCTGCTCTCTACCCCCTGGATACCAATGGTCCAATGGTACCCTCCCTCCAGTTGTGACAATCAAATTGTCCCCAAACATTGTCAAGATTGGCCTTGGTTGAGAGCCACTGAGGTAACAGAAAGAGCTTAATGGCAGAGGTGTCACCCCTGGAGGCCCTGGGTCCTACGATGATCCACCCATGGGGTGTCCTTAGGCAAGGACCTTGCTGGCCTCAGTTTCCCCTTCTGTGAAACAAAGCCTCAATTTTTCAAACCCTTCTCAGCCTAGAATCCACTCCTCAACCTGTTCCCCCACTGCACGAGGGCAGGCCCCCATATCTGCCTGCTCAGCATTTGGAGGGACTCCGCCAGCCAGGCCCTGGACTTCCCTCCTCTGCCTGCACCATCCCTGAAGGCACCTCCTCTCCCCAGGGCCCAGCTCTGCCTCCTTGATCTTCTCCAGATGGAGGGGAGCTCTGCATGGCTCCCCTTTGCCATTCTGCACCCCAAACTAACATGTCTGAAATCAAACACTTCACCTCCCCCGCCACCACCAAAACCCCAGTGAGGACCCATGGGTACCCCACCCAAACCCTCTGAATCTTATTCCCCAACCTCCTGCTCATCCAGTGCCTCCTTTCTCCTCCTGTGGTCCTAGGTGAAGGCTTTATTACTGGATGCCTAGTTCCTGGATGGGTCTACCTGTGGGTTAGGCACCACCAGACTGTCTGGATTCTAATCCCTCCCTGACATGTACTAGCTGTGACTCTGGGCAAGTCTCTTCACCTCTCTGAGCCTCAGTTTCAGCCTCTGAAATGGGGATAATATAAGGGATGCATGAGTAATTAATGACATAATTCACGTAAAGCACCAGCAAATGCCCATACATGTCACGTATCAGCAGCAGCATCTTTTTTGGCATTGTGACAGCCCCACTCACCCAGGCTGGTCCTGACAACCCTACAGGTCAGACTCCAATGCACTGTCCCACCCACAGTTAAGCGTTTAGACTTCTTAACTCAGCACTCAAGGCCCTGCATGATGGCAGCCCCACTGCTTGCAAAGTGAGCAGGGGGGGCTCCAGGAAGGCCTCACAGGGTGCCCAAACCTCAGAGCACGCTCTGGGAACACCCACCGGCCTCCCAAGCCAGCGCACAGCTCCACTCACGGAAGCCAGAGCAAGCTTCCCTGGGTGGGAGCTTACAGCTTTTCTGGGCTCCTAGATTTGGGACCGGTGCGGGCAGGGCTCTCCACCTAGGATCAGAGGGAGCAGGAGGATAAGAATTCCTATAGTTTGGAAGACAGAAAGCCAACCCCAGCTTCCCAGGGGCCTTCACAGCGGTCCCTTCCGACCACGCCGGTCTCAGGGCAGACACCGCAAGAGTCAGATCCTGTTTTGCAACTGAGAACACTCAGCACCAGAAAAGGTGGGTGTCCTCCCCATGGACAGACAGACAGCCTGGGATAATGCTGGCCAGCCTCTCCTGAAAGGTTTTTGCATCTCCTTAACTCCTAACTCCACATTCTGGATGTCCGGGGCTCCCCCAGCAGCCGCTGGGCCGGGAACAATAGCGAAGTGACTTCCACAACCTCTGAGAGTTCCCTTTTGATGGCTGGAGATGGACTCAGGCCCAAGAACAGGAAGGAATAAGGGTCGAAAGGCAAGACGGGTGGGCGGGGCAAAGCGGGACGGGGAGAGGGGTCCCTCTTCGCAGGCCCGGGTTGGGCCCTACCTTTCAAGCTGCCCACTGGACCTCCGGAACCCGGAGCCGCCGCCTCTACCTGAGTGCAACAGGGTCAGCCGCCAAGTGCCCTTGGCCCCACACTCACAGGGCGCTTCCGGCTCCTTTTGGACAGGGTGAGATCCCGGCTCCGCCCCTTCCACGAGTCCAGGGAGGGCTCCACCCCCACCCCGAAAAGACCCCGCCCCCGCCCAGTTTCCACGCCCAAGGCCGCCCTTTCACCTATAGAGTTTGGGCGGGGTCGGACTTCAGGCTCCGCCCCACGTCGATTCCACCCACGCCCCGCCCCGCGCCATAAAGCGGTTAGGAGCAATGCGCGGGTGTTCCGCACCTGCCGCGCTGCCAGGGCTCCGGGAAAGCGGGGCCCTTCGAATCCGGTGGATCTAGGTCCTCCTGACTTTGCTTGCAGCTCGCCGTTGACTTTGGGTAAATTTTCCCCAATCTCGGCCGTTTTCTGCTTTGTCAAAGGGAATAGCCACTTTGCAGGGTTTTCGACATTACATGAAATGTCTTTGTGAGGCACCTGGTGCTCAAACGACCCCTCCTTGGAGCAGCTTCCCCCAACCCCTCTATACTACCCCACTCCCCAAACTGGACAGGACCTTCATATCTATCATACACTCACGTAGCCCACAGTTATAATTTCATATTTGAATGACTATAAGATCATTGTCTGCCTCTTCATTTGAATTTGAACTCCATGAGAGCAGGTCGCGTTTATTCTTAACACTCCACCGCCCAGTTCAGTGCCTGACACACAGCCGGGGCGCCATAAATGTTCGCTCCCTATTCGACGCACTGGTGGAGCGTCAGCAGGTTCGATACCGGCATTGGCCAGCAGAGGGCAGGCGGTGACCAGCCTTCTCCCCCAGCTGAGCATCCTCTCAGGGCCCGCCCAGCGCCACGGGAAGGGTAGAGGTGAGCACAGGTGAGCGCACTTCTGAAAAGATCGGTCGTGGAGTCACAGGCGAGGCTCTTGCCAGGGAACATTTTTTTCCCTTTGGATCTGTGATTCGCGTCCTTTCCGGTATTAAAGACCCCTGACCGCGTGTGGGGATGTGGCCTCTGCAAAGAAGATACGCTGAGAAGGCTCAGGAGGTGAGGGAATTTGCTGTAAAGAGGGAATTTGCACTGGGGAAAGGCTTGGACGTTCGGGGCGCAATGGCAAAGAGGCAGACTTAGAAAGTGATGGGCAGAGGGAGAAGTGGTCGCCATTGTTCTGTGACCCAAGAAGACAGGATCTGGCTGGAACCTCAGTTGTCTTTGTGCTAGCAAAAGTCATTTGGTGTCAGTCCTGAACCCAGGCATGTCTGGCTGGTCTCTCAGAAGAGACCTGTTGGGAGCAGCGCTATCTCAAGGTGGCCAGAGGGCGGTGCCACACCACAAGCATTTCTGTGGAAGCGTTATCTATTACTATCATACATAACCGTGAAACCCTAGAAACATGGGCAATCCTTCCAGTGAGCCTGGGAAGGAAGGAAGGAGACGACAGAGGTTATGCCACAGTTACTCCTCTCTGAGCCTCAATTTCCTTATCTGCAAAATGGAGATAAAACCTCCCTTTCAGGATTGCACTGTGAGGATTACACAGAATGAACTAAATCAGGGGCTCTTAACTGTGGTGCACATTGGAATCATTGGGTCTGCAGCAAATACTGATACCTGGGGTATGAGAATTAAAACAAACCAACAAAACCCTCTCCAGGTGATTGTAATGTGTGGCCAAGGCTGAGAACACTGAGCTAAATAAAATGCCGAACACAGCACAGGGCATATGCTAGGCATTCCATAATGTTCATCGAATATCTTTTTAAGATGGAGCACAAATTGTTTTCATTGTTCTTTGTTAGAGGGGAAGAAAATGTTGATGTGAAGTTTGTTGCAGAAATTGAATTTCCAACAGGCTTGTTTCCGGAACTACAAATCATGAGAGATTTGGTGATTACGGAGGGCAGGGCAGGGCAGGGCAGGGCAGGGGAGAGGTGGCCTCTGGTAGTATAACCCCCTAATGCCCCACTGAGCTGCACGAGGCAGGGCCCACCCTGTTCTAGCCTGCGGTTTGCATCACCATCTCCAATGCATCCATTTAGCCTGCAAGCAGCATGGGCTTGTGTTTACCCCTTTCTGGGATTAAGGATAGTGGCTATTTTCTCCTCTGCCAAGGTACACTCACCAGATGGGCCTGTGCCACTGGCAACTGTTGGTTTCTTGATCAACCCGTGAATGCAGGTGGTACTTCCTTCCTTATGGACCTAGGTAGTCTTCTGTGCTTTGTTAAGTCACAGACCCAATGATCAGTTACTGTGTCCCAGTGCTTTCTTGCTGGGTGAACCTGGCATGAAGTCGAAGGGACCCGCTCACCCAGGCCTGCAGCTTCCACCACTCCTGCTGACCTCATTGAAGGTGGAAAGGGAGGCCGAGGAACCTGAGACCTTTTTTCTCCAGCATGCAGACTTGGGGGCTGAGGGGTAGGCAGTTGGTATCTGGCTAGAGTTGTCAGATTTGGCAAATAAAAATAAAAGATGCCCAGTTAAATTGGAATGTCTGATTTAAAAAAACGTAAGGTTTTTTTTTAAGTGTCCATCTCATGCAATATTTGGAATGCACTTATACTAAAATTATTTGTTATGTGTCTGAAATTCAAATTTAGCTACATAGACTTTATTTTTACTTGCTAAATCTGGCAACCCAGTGCCTGACCAAAGAGCCAAGGAGAACCCAGAATGTGGCATTTACTGCCAGCAACATCCTCCTGCCCGGGGCTGCCGCATTTGGCTCCCACCTGTCCCTGCCCTGCTCCAGAACTCTACGTGGCTCCCAGCTGCTTGCACAGTGCAACTCGGACTGCCTGGCTGCTGCTCTCGGCCTTGGCTCTTCGGTCCGCCCAGCTGCGCTGCTTGGGCTCCTTCCCTCCTCTGCTCCTGCTCGTGTTTTCTCTGCCTGGCATGTCTCCCGCCCACTCCCGGCAGCAACTGCAAACACTTCTTGGGCACCTACTGGGTGCAGGCACAAAGCTGAGTTCTTCATTTGCTTCGTTTCTTTGGATTCTCACAAAACCTACTACGGTAGGAATGGCAGTTGTTTTACCAATGAAGAAACTGACGCTCGAATTGATTCTTAAAGTTAGTCTCTGGGCTAGCAGCACCTGGGGAGTCATTAGAAATGAAAACCCAGGCCACACTGAATCGAAACTGTAGGGGTGGAGCCCAGCTTTCCGTATTTTGTACCCCCGCCCCACCAGGCGATTCTGGTGCACGCGCTATTTGGAGATCTGCTTGCTCTAAGACATGAAGCCGTGGTCGGAGCCTTCCATCCAGACAGAGGTAGGGAGGACCTTGCCTGGGCCAGACACTGGAGAAGCTGCAGCCACCGCAGTCTTGCGGGGAGGGGGAGGGGAAGAAGGAGGGAAAGAAAGACAAGAACAGACATGAAGTCAGGCCTCTACGACTTGGAATGATGAGGGCCGAGGTGTTCCAGGCCCTGGAGCCCGTGGGAGGGTGGGAGGGGTCAAGGAAAGCTTCCTGACTAAGCCTGAAAAGGAAGTTGGAATTTGTTAGATGAAGCAGGGTGGGAACAGTGTTGCAGGTGTAGAGAGACTAGTTTGTACAAGGTCCTGGGGGTCGATCACTGTTGAGGATGGAAAGTGAGGTGAGGTGAGTGGGTGGTGGGGTGGGGAGGGAACCTGATAGTGTGGAAGTCCTCGGAGCAAACGATAAGTGGGTACAGGGAAAAGCCCCCTGGCTTCTGGGGGCGCAGGCACTTGGGAAGACAGAGGGTAGGCAGGAGAGACTGAGAGGGAACCAGGCCTTCCCCCGCCCCTAGATCCAGGCTGCTTCTGTCCTCCAAGAGATCTGCAGAGATTCAACTTTCTATAGCAGCAGTGGGCAGGTGTATGGGTCCAAGGCTGTAGTCTCTGGACCAAGGCTAGTGTGTTCTGGGGCTAAGAGGTGGGGCTGGGGAAGCAGCGCGGGCCCCGCCGGCCCCGCCCCCATCCCCCACCCTGCTGGCCCCGCCCACTCCCACTGGCCACAGGAAGCCAGACTGGGCTGCCGGCTGCTGGCCGGGTTTTTTTTTCCTTTTCCCTTGCTTGTACCCTTTACCTGTTGATGAGGCTAAAGCTGTGCAGCTACTGGGGTCTCTTCGTCCAGCCTTTCAGGGACTAGCCCTGGATGTGATCAGATTCCTCGGCCGGAGGGAAGGAGACTGCTGTTGCTATTCTCTACCCCTTCCAACGAAGCCTTTGTGCCAGCCCAGGACTGAGCCGCCCGGCCAGGCGGCCCGGCAGTGTGGGCCACCGCTGGGCAGTTCCCGCTCCAACTGCCCTTCCCGGAAAAACGTCAGTTTGACCGAACTCTGTTGGAACCCGCCTGTGATTTCCAGCCTAGGGGAGACTATACTCAAAGACCATGAAACATTGTATGAAGTGGAGCTTTTTGTGCGTCCAGAATCCTTGTAGGATTTGCTAACTGCCCCAGGAACTTGACCTTCAGCAAAGGAACCTTTTATTCTTCCTCTTTTTGAGTATACCTTCTGACCCCCACTCTGTGTCTGGCATTCAGGATCATGTCTCATAATGCCTTGCAGTTCAAGGAGGGTCTAGCGTGGTGCTTTTCACTTAAATACGTTTAAAAACGTTGTTTAGAGAAGATCAATACATTTATTGTGTTGTATTGTAATACAAGGCAGCTCAGCCTGGATCATATGTAGATTTTGGAGTATGTACAGGAGAGGCAGGGGCTGCCTAAGTGGGTGGAAGTGGTGAATGAAGGCATGGATGGATGTAGGAGAGAAAGGGAGTGAGCACAAGGAGATAGCCTATCTGGCCTGGAATATGGGGCAAAACCGTGGGAACCGAGGAACAACTGATGGTTGCTGAGCAGGACAGTGCCTAGTGTTGCTGTCAGTGTACTAGATCCCAGCTCCATTGTTACTTCCTCAGGGAGGCCTTCCAGG
>PVKM010049398.1:0-10959 GCA_004027735.1 Carollia perspicillata
CCCCGTTCTCCACGTGCCCGGGGCAGCAGTGAGATAGATCAGCACCCCGGTACCGACCCCTTAGATGTGATCACACAATCCAGTTTTTTTTTTCTAAGATGACATACATTGACCCATCATATAGCTCTCACACCCATGGTGACAAAAACTGGCGTTCTGAATTAGACCTGGAGGGCAGTTTTCTTTTTCCCGAATATTTAACGGGGAGATGCAATTTCAGAGAAGGTGCATGAAGACTCATGAGAAATTTCGTCTTGTTAACAGCCTGGAGAAGCCCCCAGCGTCTCTTCACCGTCCGGCCTGGTGTGTGTCCCAGCCGGGGGTTGTGGGTGGAAGGGAGTGAGTGTGAGGAGGAGGAGAGACAAATCCGTGTTACAAATTCTACTTCAGGACGTAAATCCTCTTTGTGAAGTAAGAGGACAGAGTGTTGGTTTCACACAACAATAACCTCCTTGGACTGGGAAACCTTTTCTAAGAAACAATTAGCCCGATAGTTAACATTTAAAGACGCCGCCATATAGTGCCATCGTTAGGGCCTGAGAAGAATCTCAATGACCGCCTCCCCCTCCCCGCCGTGCAACAGAAGTGATTTGTTAGCACACTCTCGAGATTGCCGGTGACAATCCGTTCCCGTCGAGTAATGTAAACTAATTATCTACAAGGCGGAAGCAGACACCGCACCTGCATGATAAATTGCAGAATATCGCATTATAAAAAGAAATATTAATTCACCTAGCAGGACATGCAAATTGATGACAAACTTTTTCCTTTTTTAATTGTTTAATTTTGTAATTACCATTGTCTTGCAGCAGCAGACGGCGCACACCTCGAGAGGCACCCGAACGGGCCTGCCTGGAAGCACATTCTTTGCGAGAGGAAAACACGGTGATTCAGAAAATGGGTGTCTATTCGTTCTTTCTTTCACTTCGTGGAAATTTATTTTCTCTCCTGGGAAATAAATGTGGCATATTCGTATATTTTCTCTAAGCAGAGAAAGCCTTGAACGTCTAATAAAGCAGAGAACGCATACCCGACACGACCAGCACTGAAATTCTAAGAATTAACGTTCTGACCGGAGGGTTGTTCTTCTACTTCCGCTCAGTCGCACGTTGTGATTTGCCGCCATTGCCTGTCCCTGAGCAACTGAGATAAAACTGACAACTTGATGGGGAGATCCCTATCACTTACTTCTCTCCCTAGGTATAGCAGAAAAGGGCCTAATTAAATTATTATTTTTTCTTTGCTGTTCCAGATGAAATTAGCAGGCGAGGCGGGGCCCGAATGGGTGGATCTTGCCAAGAATGTCCATCGAGCAAGTGGTTCTCACATTGTTACTCTCAGATTGGATTAGGGTGGGGTGGAGGGGTGGGACTTTCCAGGGCTCTGTCTTCTCATTTCAAGGGCTGGGTCTTCATTCAAACTACCAACCGACTCATCCCTGGATTTCTCTACAGTTACAGCTGTGGCATCCTGAAACCTTTTGGGATTTGGGCATTAAGACCTGTAGCCCCGCAGGAGTAAACGTGAACTGTGTGACCTTGCTCCCCTCTCTCCTCCCCATGGTTTATTGGACCATAGGTTCTGAACCAAAGACAGTAAATCTCTAGACAGTGCCAAGAACTCTGCCTAAATCCGGGTGAGGTATTTGAGCAGAGTCCTCTCTTGGGCATGTGGGCTGGTGTTGGGACTCACCCTGCCTGGTTTCAGAAGTTGAAAGCACCTGTGGCTAAGGCTGAGTAGAAGACCTTGGGACCATAAGCCACTTAGGAGACAAAGCTTGTCTGCTGCTGCCTCTGCCCCCTTTCTCTTCAGCCTGCTTGGCCCCAGGGGATGACTGGTTAGCCACTGATGGTAAGATTCCTCAAGGGGGGGGATGACCTAAGACAGGCATAGTCACGAAGGGGCCCTCAGGGAAGGACAAGTGGGGCTATAGAAACAGGAATGTGATGGACTCTTACCCTTACATAGCCCGAATCCTCATTCTATCTGTAAAAAGTCTCCTAATCTCTTGGCCACCCACATCCCCCATCTGATTAAAGCCTAAAACAATGTTGGAGGTGGGTATGGCCCTGTGTTGGATAAGGCAGTTCCCCGGGGCGATCAGGCCTAAGAAAAAAATGCATAAAATCCTGTCAAAACTGCTTTGCTAAGAATGCCCTCAATTTTCTGATAAGGGTCCAAGCATGAAATGAGTTTGTTTCCCAAAGTTTTGTGGCCCTTTAGCTAACTGACCCTGACTCAGAATAAGCCCTCATAGTTCTTTGTGTGCTACCTATTGTTTGATCCTTACTGCCTGACAATGTTTGACAAGCTTTACCTGTATTCCTGTGCAAACTGAACCCAATAAAAGCCCATCGAGGAACAGGCTCTTGGCCCTTCTCCTTTGAGAGATCAGCCACCTTTCCTCCCCAAGCAGATCATGTCTTTGTAAACTTATTCTCATCTATGGCTGATGGGGGGCTCTGCAGGTGGAGCCCCCCCCCCCCACAGGCTGGGAGGCTGAGTTAGTTAGGGCTGTGCAGACAGGTTGCATAGTATTGCAGACTGGGGGCTATGTTGAATCAGATGGAAGTCAAGGACAGACAGAAATAGAGAAGGCAAGGACAAGAAGCGACACAGCCAATGGGTGAGAGATGCACAGTACTGACCAATTGGCCCCTGATAGTCCAAACAGGCTGCATTGTCCTTGGCTTCCAGGAGACCTTAGGCTCCTTATAGCAGCCCCGTGTTTTTAGCTGCACTAGTTCGAGTGCCTTTCTGTGCCTTCCTACCGACGTTGCCAAGGCGAGTGCATCCTTGCAGGAAGCACAGCAGCAGATCCTTGATCCTCCTCCCACACCCCTGGATCTTTGCACCCACAGCTCCCTCTGCCTGGCACGATTTCCTCAGCCCTCCTTGGCCGGATCAACAACTGCCCTTGTTTTATCTTAGCCAGGGTCCCCTTCCTCGGGGAGCCTTTCTGGCCCCTCGGGAGCCAGGTGCCTTTCTCCTGTTCCCGCAGTCCCTCTGCCGTGGCCTTCACCTCACCCTACAGTAACCAACATCTTACCAGGCTGACCTGGAGATCTGGAAGTACAAGGCCAGCACATCCACTCTTCATGGAAGAGCTGGGGCGTGGAAGGGCTCTGCACCTTTCCGTGACAGGATGCGAAACCAACTCCATCCATCTCGGGCTGGTGTGTGGTTGGGTGCACAGTCTTTGGCTTGGTGCTCAAAACTCTTAAAAATCTTACCCCGATCACATGTTCTGATCCATTTCTCACTACTGAGCCCCAGACTCTATTCAAGAGCCTACTTTCGACGTGCAAAATGCCTGGGTACCAAGCTAGATGTTTGTCGTTCTTGAATTCCATACAGTGATTTCCTCGCTTCGAGTCTTTAATTGTAGCGTGATCTCTACCATAAATGTCTCCTGTCATCCATCTCCAATTCTCAAAATTCTACTTTTCCCTCCAAATGTAGCTCAGACACCGTTTCCTTCCCAAGGTGGCCTCTTGTCGGCCCAGGTACCTTCCATCCCCAGCAGAAAGGGACGGTGCCTGTCTAGGATTCTGTTGGCACCTCACACACGGTCTTAAGGCCGCTGGGATCGTCTGCCCCAGATCTTGCCTGATGTCCCTCATTAAAATCATCTCCTCAAGAGCCAGAGCCATGCCTCAACCAGGGCATCCGAATCCAAAGACGGATCTTGAACCACTTAAAGCATCCTTGGGCTCGGAGGGAACTTCAACCTTTCAGAGTATTTATTCATCTCATCAGAAAGAAGTAAATGATGATGAAATAACATATTGTAGATCAAGGGAACACCCTATAAAATTAATGCCTGGGTGATCAGGCTATTCTTGGTCCACAGGGTAGAAGGGTAAGCCATACTTTATGAAGGATGAGGCTCAGACCACTCAAAAACTTTCACTACTCTATTCACAGGTCATCTAAGTGAACTGGTTCATCTTAGAAAATATCTCAACAGATATTAGAACCAAAAAGGGAGTTCTGTTTTACTCCATCCACAGGGTCTCGATTATTTAACTAGCATGGCTTCTGGTCTGGCGTGTTTGTACTTCAGTTAAGAAAAACTGAGGAGGGAGGATTTTTTTTCTAGTTAATTTTCTTATGCGTCAGCATTAGTGATGTCACTTATACCCCAAAGGGAGAGTGGGTATCGTCTGCAAAAGCAAACAAGGACAAAACAAACCCGCAAAAACCTAGTACTACGAAACACTTCTTGAACACCTACTGTGTGCCAACTATGACCCGAAGAGCTTTATCTATAGGGCCCACTTCATCCTCACAGCATCTGTTAGAAGTAGGAAGGGTCGTGTTCCCATTTTGTAGATGAGTAGAATGAGGTACGGAAAGGTTAAGGACTTCCCCGATATCAGACGGCGGATTCATGATGGAGGTGAGACTTGAACCCCAGCTGGCTGGGCCCCTAAGCTCTTCTTCTCAACTGCTGTGCTCTGCCTTACAGAACTGGGCTGCCTCCTGCAGGGATTTTCAGCTAAACCTTCATCCGCTCATCACTTATTTCTAGGCTTTGTGCTCTTGCTATGCAAGAATTTCAGAGGTAAATTTCTTGCATCTGTTCACTGGTGGAATAAAAATGAAATCAAGCAGGCCAAGGATATTTGACCCATGGTCACTACAGGGTAGGATCTCGAAAGTCAATTCTCTTTCCCCAAATCATCATTTCCCCAGCAATACCCCCCCAATTCAGTCACTGAAGCCCTATCATTCTGGCGAGTCTGCACATGCCAGCTCCCACCGCACCCCTCCCACGTGCTCTCAACCCTTCCTCGTCCTGCTCTGTGCCTCAGGAGGCTGACCTCTGAGGACTGCATCTCCCAGTCTCTCCCTTGACCTTGGCTTCTAGTTGGGTTGTGCTGATAGGAGGCCTCAGCGGGATATTGAAAGATGGGAGCAGGGAGAGGTCAGGGTGCTTATTTCCCTTCCTTCCAATGGGGCCCCTATCTCCCGCCTGCCAAGCGTCAGCTCTGGAACTCGGCTCCAGGAAAACCCCTTCCCTTCCATCACCATTCAGCCCTCGGAGGCTCCCCACGGTTATTTAGTCTTGGCAGCTTCCCATGTGTATGTGACCCCCCCAAATCACATACACATCTCTGTCACTAACCACTTCATTACCTCTTGCCAGTTCAGAAGTTTGGGGCATATCCTCTATGCCTCTTATAACAATCTTCTTGATTTTGCCTTCTCCAAGGACTCCTCGTGAATATTTACCTAATTTTTTTCTTAAAATCAAATTACTACCTATTTAAATTAGTTTTAAAGTAGGCATGCAATCCCTATCATAAATTGAAAGCCATGTTCATGCACCCTGAATCAAATACAGCCATAACCAAGGGGGTCACAATCTCCAGTATCACTGAGCTCTGCTCTTGCCCCCCAAGGCTCCAAGCTCGCGTTCTCCCCACTCTGTTGGTAAAAAACAGAGAAACGTAAAAGTCCAAAAGCGGTTAAGGACATCCTACCACCCAACGGTGTCCTGGTTGGTACAGCCTGAAGGGTCACGCGAGGGAGGATTGTTAAGAGGATCACTTCCTCGTGGTACGAATCCACGTGAATCCACGTGATGTGAGGCCCCATCCAAAAGGGGATCTGTGTCATAAATTTTGGGTGCCATTGCCCCACAGCAGCCAGTAACTACTGACTCCGTTTATAGCCCCATGTTGTGTCTCCAACATGCTATTAGAAGACACCAGGGGAAGATACAAGCGTAAGGAAGCTCACTATCCACGCGCACGATGGCAGGAAGTCATTAGGCCTCTCTCAATACAACCGGCCCCGCTGACAGCGATATGTGCCAAAGGCTTGCTTTTCGCTTCCGACAGAAGCGGGTCTTTCTTTCTCCGCTAATACTCTCCACAATGCGAACTGGACAAACAGGAGCAGGTGGGCAGGCTGAGTGTCAAGGTCAAGGTGCCCGTGCCCATAGGTGTGTTTTCCTGAAGTTATACGTACGTGAGGAAGTTCAACATTCCCAAAGTAAACAGTTAAAGGTAGGCAGGCAGCGATACTTCCCATTGGCTGGTGAGAATGATATAACTACCATCACCACGTTTCTCCTTCACAGCGTGGTAGCTAGGGACTGTTCATTCCTCCACATCAGAGCAGCACCGTTCATCAGAGACACACCTGCCTCGCCGATGTTCCAGGCGGGCTGCGAACGCCCTTTCCAAGCGTGTCCCAGGGCTTTGCGACATTCACCCAGCCCTGTTGCTCCCGCTGTGTTTTATTAGGCAGATATAAAATTAACAGCACAGCAGTAATTATTTCCTAAACTGGCTCCTACACAAATTTCCAATTTGAGGTCAGATGTATTGCCTAATAAAATTTTTACAGCTGTGGTCAAATTGTGGTAGTTAATTCCTGGAAAACACAGTTCAGAATTCACCAGAGTGAGTTTTTAAGTCTTGATTCATCTTATAAAGACAAACGGGTATGAACTGCGGTTTCTACAAAAATGTTCAAATGGTGACATCCAGTGTAATAGCTTGCATAATTCCAGCTAATGCCCTCGAGGTGTTTGACTGACTTGCACTTTCACTGAACCACGCATCTCGGCTTTAAGATCACCGGGCCTGGTCTTTGTAAACTGCCCTTTCTTGACCTGTGGAAGTATTGCTTAATGTAACGTAGCTAAACTCGGAATCGCGTCAAAGAGGAAAGAATAATTGGAATATTATCCATGAAGCAGAATTCGACTTATGCTCCTATTGCTACCAGCCTTTTGTTACTTCAAGAACTGCTGTCCGGAACTGCAAAATTCACACCTGCGTACCTGCAGAAGTCATAACATTCCATTGGCTCAGGTGCAGCCAAACCTTAACATTTAATTGGAAAGATTGAAATGTTCCAGTTAGAGATGAAGAATGGGTATGAAGGGCAAACACAGCGCCAGTGATGGGCCAGGCTCTGTTCTGAGTGCTTTACGTATGCCGACGTTTTAATCCTTGCAGTCCAGAAGGCTCGAGTGTTTATTATCCCACCCATTTTACAGGTAAGGAAACAGAGGCACAGAGAGAGGGACGAATTCATCACAGGCCACACAGTTGCAGGACCCTGGCGGAGCTGGCATTCCAGTCCGGAGAATCTGATTCTGGAGTTTCTGTTTCCGACCACTCGGAGTATCGTGTAAGACAGAGAATCATAACTAAAACCCGATCGATACTCGTCATGGATCGGGCCCCTCTTTCTTTTTAGCTATGTGGCAAAACATCAGGGAAAAAAATGGACGCGTGTGAAACATTCAGAGATGTGAAAGACCCATAGGAGAAGAGTGCTCGAGGTTCTAAATATCGCTTTCTAAGTGTCCAAGACGTGCCCTTGCATCGACAAGGACAGAGTGTGCAGACTTCTGGAAGTGACCACCTTCTGCAAAAGAAATGCAGACCTACTTCTGGGTGAGGACCAGGCAGGCTCAGTCATGCTTTTCTTTGATCTCTAAAAATTATTTGTTCCCTGGCTGGGATCTTGGCACCTGGCTGCAGAGTGGTGGGAAGGGCCCAACTTTTGTACCTTGACAGACCCGAGTTAATTCCTGTCCAGCCACTCCCTAGCTACGTGGCCCGAAGCAAAGTGCTTCAGAGGGCTGTACCTTCCTTCCCCCCCATTTGTAACGGGGTAACATCTGTTTCTCACGCCCCGTCCACCCACCCTACTGCGGACACATTGATTCCTTGGTTGGGGTTCTTGAGTTGCAAGTGATGGAAACCAGCATTGGCTAACCTAAGTAAGATAATTAGTCTGAGAGATATGACACCGCCACATCAAGGGATAAAAAGCAAAAGTATCGTCTGGAGAAAGGACAGGAAGTAGAGCCACTCGGGGTCACAGCGACGACTCACAGAGCTGAAGCAGGCCAAGGTCATGGTACATTGAACGCCGTCAGTACAACTTCATTCTTCCCCTTCTGTCCCAGGCTGCTTCTCGGCAGATTCTTTGCCCGTTCCAACGCACGCTGAGCCTACTCCGCGCAGAGCACAATGCTCCGGGTAAAGAATGTGAAAAGGAATAACCCAGTCCCTGCCAAAAAGTCAGCAATGCCCTCACCCAGAGTATTATTTTATGTTGTTGAGAAATACCCAGATGAATCATTCATCTCTGAAATAAATGGCTCATGTCAAAACATTTGCTAATGCGGACAAAGCTGACTGAAATAAATGGTTGAATAACCCATTGTTTGGAAATCTCCGAGAGTAATATATATTACAATCAGATAAATCAAAATTACAAAGGATTTTCTGCTGCTTTTCAAAATGCTTGCCAGAAGTCGGTCAAATGACAGTATGAAGGGTAATCATTTTAACAAGTGGTTGCCGGTTACCTCTAGGGAATGGACCTGGGGAGGTGGGGGAGGCGGGGGTGGGGGTGCACGGAGGAAGACCACTTTTCGAGCTGCTATCTCCTGCAGGGTTTGAAGTTGTAAACTGAATGTATGTGCTTGTATTATAATAGTTAAATAACTAGTTTAAATAAAAATATACTCAGGGCACTTGCGGTTGATTAAAAAAGCAAAACGGCTTAAACCAGTAGGCTAGTTTAGGCTGAAAGAGGGGCGCTCGGTGGCTCGGGACGGTAGGCAAGGGTGGGCATGGGGGTAAAACTAGCTCAAGCATTTGCTTTGTCTCTCGGTCTCCAATCCCGTCTCTCCTGTCTGCATTTCTCTTCCTGCACCTGTCACCATGAAGCTAGAACTTTTGCTAATGGTGGTCCTAGCCTCACATCCTCATGGCTGTGCCTAGAAAGGAAAACATTCTCCCTCTCCCATCTCAGTTGGGAAACCCCTAGGTTACAGCCATGGCTGGTATGGCTGAAGGCTGTTGGCCGCCCTTGGACTTGGGTTGAAAGAGTACAAGTCGCTCAGCCTGGGCGAGGCGCTCACCGTTCGGTCAATCGGTGAGGCAGAGAGGAGGCCCCGGCGGAGGGAGGCGGGAGGTCGGGTCATGCCAGGGCAGCCATGGGGGCAGACACTGGGCTGGGGGGCTTCCCTGTGCGTGTCCACCCCTGAAGTCTCTGAGCTGGCTCTCTGGACCCCGGCCCTTACTTCTCCCGCACCTGGACTCCTGGCTCCGAGGACACGTGAGAAACCAGATCCTTAGTCTCGGGTGAGCCGTCTTATTTGAAAAAGAACGTGAGTGTCTAAGCCTGTCATAGTAAGTCACAAAGTAAACATTAAGTCGCTGATTATCCTTGCTTCCCTTCTAAGGCAAATTCCAGCAGATGAAGGGCAGGGTTGTAAGCCCCTTGATTTCTGTCCCTCTCCGCACCCCCCTCATGGGTGGCAGTCATCACGTAACTACGGATGTATTGAGCACCTACTATGTGCCAGGTACTGTGGGCATGCAGCCATGGGCAAGAGACAGCTCACGAAGCATGTGTTCTAGCAAGGGAAGCAAACACGCTCACGCATATCTCTAACTATTCCTATTGTGACGATTCATATTAGGGGCACCCAGCACCTGAAAGCCAGGCGGGAGGACAAAGAATCTCAGGGATATGGAAGGCATTCTAGAGAGTGGGATCAAGGACGCCCTCTCTGAGGAAGTGACATTGGCGCAGAGACCTGGGTGGATGAGGGGTTTCCTGGCCTATTTAACAACATAAACCACCGCCTCAAGATAAACAGAGAGGTGGCAGGTTTGAGGAGCAGCAAGGAGGGCACTCCAGGGGGGCAGAGGAAGAAGGGGGCGACGGAGGGAAGCAAAGAGGGAGAGGCTGCAGGGGCAGGTCCGAGGGCCAGGTGGCAGCCACCTGGCAGGCCACGAGAAGATCTAGAATGTTCCTCCGCACATAAGGCACCTGGCAGCGTTTCTTTCTATCAGGGGAGTGGCATGGACTGACTGATGTTTTTACAGTGCCCAGTCAGGGGTAGGCTCTCAATAAATATTTGTTAACAATTCAAAATAGAAAAGAGACTCAGACATAAAAAAAGGAAAGTTAATAGTCTCCTTGGCGGGAGAGGCACCATGCTATCAGCTAATGATGGAGACAGACGGCCATTTGTCCGATGCTTCAGAGTTGACTGAGCTCTTTCACCCCCCTGGTCTCCTCCGGCCTCTCGCTGGGACGCAGCTATATGACCACGCGACACTCAGGGCCACGCACAGGCAGAGACGCGTCTGCCCCTGCTCAGGTCGCGGGGGGTCTCGCGTGGCTGTCCCAGGCGAGCGCAGGCTGAGTGTTGAGAAGGTGCTACCAGGAAGCCCAGCCCCATCCTTACTTAGCACGCCCACCCCCAACGAAGGAGGGAGAGTCTCAGACCCACCCTCATCTTCCCGGGCCCATCCTGAGGGCTCAGCTTGCGAGCTGGGGGGCCAGGGGTACAGTGGCGGGGAGCACAGAGGTATGGGGTGACCAGAGAACCAGGGGGCCCAGCTCAAGAGAGGATGTATGCCGTGGGAGGTTTGCTTTTTTTTTCTCTCTGTTTGACTTAAACACGCATGTTTCTTTGGTGGTTAACAAAGAAAAATCACTTAACTTGCCCCTCAGGCCTGGGATGAAGGCCATTAAAAACAATGGCAGTTGGGGGGGGGCGCCCTAGGAGCCCCTGATTTAAAGAGTTGGTGTCAAGGCCCTCGGTTACATCATGGGGCCACTCTCTGGAGCAGAGCTAGACAGTCGTCACCCCAGACTCACGGCGCCTCCTGCCACGGTCCCAGGAATCAGTGTCCTCTGGTTTTCTGGGCCTCAGTACAGTCATCTTTCCTCCGTCCCCACCCCCACAGGGAAAGGTGGACTCTTACCCTTTCTTCTGGGGACCCTGGGAGCGGGGTGGGAGGGAGAGGCAGGAAAGGCCGCGATAGCCCAGGCGTCCTCCCGCAGAGCCAGGTAGGCCACGGGGCTGGTTCCTGTTCTCACAGTCTTCCCGACCTGGGGCAAAGGGCGGACCAGCTGCCCAGGAGGCAATTCCAGATTCGAAGCTCAAAGGTTTCCTGGTGC
>PVKM010049399.1:0-10951 GCA_004027735.1 Carollia perspicillata
TGAAAACTGTGGGAGCGGTGCAGCTCCTGTTCCACTGTTGACGGTCTTGTGTGACACGCGAGCACGTCATCTACCTGAAACTCCAGACACCTGCGGCCCCTGTGCTTGCAGGCTGCCTGGTGGACGCAGTGGGCAAGGGCCTCCAGTAGAGCAAGACCAGAAAGGCTGACATTCGGCAGGTGGGCGGGCGGGTAGTGGGGGGAACTGAGGGCAGGTAGGGAGCATCTGGAGGAGGGGAGGGGCCAGGATGAGGCCTGAGAGGGAAGGCCCCCAAATGGGGTGTGGGGGCCGTCTGCCAACAAGCTTGTCTGTTACAAATGAAATCCAGAGAACCCACTGGGGGAAAGAATCAAGAGCACAGAAGTAGACCCAAGTACAAAAGGGGATTTAATTTGAAGTACAAGTGGCATTTCATCTGTGGGGGGACAATGGGTGATTTAACGGATGGCAAGGGGACAGGTGGGTGGCATCTACAATAAAAACACGGGGCCACAACCCAGACCTGACAAAAGGAATTCCAGACAGGGCAAAAACATAAATGTCAAAATGAAATTACATGCCATGGCTGGTGTGGCTCAGCGCCAGCCTGTGAACCAAAGGGTCACCGGTTCCATTCCCAACCAAAGGGATATGCCTGGGTTGTAAGGCCAGGTCCCCAGTAGGGGGCGCTCAAGAGGCAACCAAACACTGATGTTTCTCTCCCTCTCTGTCTACCTCCCTTCCCCTCCTTAAAAATAAATAAATAAAATCTTAACAAAACAAAATCGCATGAAGTCCCAGAAGAAAGCATGGGAAATAGTTCTGATAATCCCGGAGTGGGGAAAGCCCACAGACGACACATCCTGACGGAGAGTTTGACAAGAGCGTCTCCAAAGCCCGCCCATAAAGTAAACACCAGATGAGAAACTGCAAAAACTATTTGCAACTCGTGGCAAAGTGTTAATTTCCCTAATAGATAAAGAGCTTTAAAACAAAAATTCCACTGGGAAAACGGGCTCGAGGACTTGACTTCGTTCCCCAAACAGGGAAAAGGAACGGAAGTTCACCAAAGGAAGAGAGAAATGTAAACTTAAACCTTTTGGCTTGAGAGAAAAGCATTTTCCCCATCAGACAGCCAAGTCAAAAGTTGGGTTGGGAGGCCGCTAGTGCCCAGCTGCATAGTAACACAGACCTCTCCTCTGCCAACGAGAAGGACATCTGGCCATATTAAAATAGCATCGCTGCCTTTGGCCAAACAACTCCACTTCTAGGAGCCTGTCCCACAGGTATACTTCCGCAGGCGTGGGGGTCGGCATAGCTGAGCCAGGTGCTGAAGGCTGGAGACAGCATACATGTCCATGATAGGCACTAGTTGAATGGAATCGTGGTCTGTTCTGGTCCTGGCCAGGGAATAGTGGAGACTCTCCAAGTACTGAGACGGTGTATATATATTCCTCACCCGAGGACATTTTTTCCATTGCTTTTAGAGAGAGAGGAAGGGAGAGAGAAAAACATCGATGTGAGAGAGAAACATCAATTGGTTTCTCACAGGGAAACCCAGAGGGCTGGGACCTGGCTTTGCAACTGCTTAGCTGGGAAGGGAGGGTGGGCTGGCAGGAGAGCGCTTTATGGCAACACTGTTTGGGGGCCAGCACTGAGCTGAAACGTCCTAAGCTCCTCGGGGTCGCCCTGCACTGTATCTGTCGCTTTAGAGGCAGCAGGGGAGCTAGCCCCAAGGCCTGAGCCGCCAGCTCCTGTGGTTTGGTGGGCCCCTTGGTGTGAGCCAGGGGCCACAGGGAGGGTTTCAGCTGCAGTCCCCCAAGAACCTTGCCCTACTCTGGGCCATCCTCCCTCATCTACCTCCAGTACCGCCCAACTATGGGTGCAGCCAGCCCCCAAGATCCCTGCCTGCCCACACTCCCTTCACAGTCCCAGGAAGGTGGTGCACAATTTATCAAGACCTGAGCAGGCCCCTTCCTTGACCCTTCCCTGCCTTCTGTGCCCCCGAGACCGTGAGATGTCTTATCATGCTCCACGGTTGAGTCAATAGGTAGAAAGGGCATCTGGGAAATCCCTTCATTTCACAGATGGGGGAAACTGAGGCTCAGAGGGGGAGCAGAGCAGACAGACTCCAATTTCTCAAGAGAAGCAGGCAGAAGACGGAGGGGAGCTGGGTGGAGGTGGGCCCTGAGGTAGGGGTCTTGTCTGAGGCCAGGGCAGGGGGCAGTGGGACCTCTGCAGTGAAGGCATGCCCAGGGAGGCGGGAGGTCCAGGGGGGCCTGCACTGCTGTGACTGCTGCCCAAAGGTCGCAGAGCCGGGTGCAGCCTCCTCTCAATGCCCACAGGATGCTGGAGGACACAGAAGAGAAACCCCAGCTCAGGGGACCTAGGCCAAAGCCTGGAGGGGGAGGGACTCTGGTGTCATCAAGTACTGGGTGGCCTCAGGGAAGGCTCCCTAGAAGGGCACAGCATGGGACTCAGTGGGCAGATGGGGAAACAGGCATTCCATGCAGAAGGAACAGCACCACCCTGGCTGGTATAGCTCAGTGGATTGAGCGTGGGCCTCCAAACCACACGATAGCGGTTCGATTCCCAGTCAGGGCACATGCCTGGGTTGCAGGCCGGTTCCCAGCAGGGGACGCATGAGAGGCAACCACATCTTGATATTTCTCTCTCTCTCTTCTTCCCTTCTCCTCTAAAGATAAGTAAATAAAATCTTTTTAAAAAAAAAAAAAGAAGGAACCGCACCCACAAGGTGAGCTGCGCAGCTGCCAGCTGCCAGGGCCTGCACACAGGGGCTGGGAGGGCTGCATGTTACCCCTGTCATCATCAGAAGATGACACGGTACCACCGGAAGGATGGTGGAGAGATGGAGAGCAGGTGGCAGTCTGTGCCCCTACATCACCTTTCCACACTATCTGTTCCACGTGTCACTTTTAAGTATTGGAAATTAGTTGCCACTGCCATTGTGAATGTTGACCACACCCCTGTGGGCCCTGGGGTGGTCGAGGGCAGGCTGCTAGGCAGACGGTGGAGCCCATGCTTTGGAAGAAATGAGGCTGGCCAGCGGGTGTCTGGGGTGAGGTGCAGGGCCTGCTACTAGCTCCGAGGAACTTGGGAGCATGGTGGACAAGCCCAGGCTGGCCAGAGCCTGATGCTTCTGGGTTCGTGGCAGCGAGTGGACTAATCTCCACTCCCGACTTCTGTGAGCCCCTCCAGCCTTCAACACAGCAGACACCCAGGCTGCCCTGCCTCCTTGGCCGTCAGAGACCCTGCCTTTAGCTGTAGAGACACTCATGGCTCAGGTGTGGCCTCACACAAACACTCTAGCTGGAGGAAGTGAGGATGAATGTACAGCCAAGCTCTGGGAGGCCGCCCACCTGGCAATGCCACACCCAGGGAACCCAGGGTCAGTGTTCCCATCTGTGAAATGAAAGAGCTGGACTAAATGCTAAGACCTTCGCCCTGCTCCCTTACAGCCACCACCCAAGGTGCAGGCTGAGGGCCAGGCAGAACGGAGCCTGAAGCAGAGGAAAGAGGTCCTGCTAGGAACTAGGGGGCTGGAGGCACATGAGAGCTGAGGCGATGCAACAAAGGCCAGGGCCAAGGCACAGATAGGTAGGAGCCTATAAAGTGGCAGGTGCTGAGACCCACGGCCAAGCTAGGCTGAGTGAGACCTTTGGCCGCAGCTGGGGCCACGCTCCCAACCCCGTGGGAAGGCAGAGGGGAGGCTCCACAGCTCTTCCATGGAGAACAGAATGAGTCTGAGGTGAGCTGGAGAAAGCCCCTCACAGGCCTTTGTGTAAGAGACTCGACACCCCAAAGACAGGCCACACCTTTCTTGACTCCAAGCTGATTCTGCCTTGTCGGTCGGTCCTTTCCTAGAAGTGAATCCACATTGCCCCCTGGCTGAACTGACTGAGGCTGAGCAGGGAGAGCTTCTTGCTCACAACTATGGGATGTCAGTGATGCCACAAGTTGACACATGAGCAAGGGCTGTGGATGTAGGACGGGCTGGGCCACTGGCAGTCCTCCCAAGGAAGCAGGTTGTCACTGCCTGTGGCTTTGCTTGGCATCTGCTGCCAGGGTACATGGAGGCTCTCACACTGTGGGGCGGGAAAGTATTCTGGCCCAAGGCAACTGGCCTGGGTAAGCAGCACTCCCGGGCTGGGAAGACAGGCAGCAGGGCAGCCAAGGCCCCTGTGGTACAGGGGCATTCGTTGCAATTGCCCTATCATCACCCCCCCGGCAAAGCGGTAATTCTGGCCCCCAGTCATATTGGGCCTCGATACCAATTCCCAAAGTTCAGAACAGTGAGATTTTCCAGGTTAAGAAACTGGGATGCCAACCTAGCAGAGAATGACCTGGCTTGAAGGGGAAAGGCTTGCTTTCCCCAGGATACCCTTTGTTCATCTGGAAGATGGAGGAAAGTGGGGCTGAGAGAAGGTCCAAGCCCAGCCTGATCTCTAACCCAGGCCAATCAGATCTGGACCCCAACCCCCCCTTCTTCCCCTCTTCCCTGCCAGCCCTAGACCACTGGTGGCCCTGCATCATGAGTGGGAACGGACTTAACTAGAGTCATAAAATGGTCCTGGGAGGCTCTCATTCAAGTTTGATTCTTGGGTCTATGGCCCCAGGCAGGATGCCAACCAAGACTGGACCTTCTTCTAGGGGAGCAGAGGGCAAGGCTGGTCAAAGCGCAACGGCAGCAGATTCTTAGGGGGCACCGCTCTGAGCCTTGGTTCCCCAGTCACTGCCCCGGCCCCGAACGAATTCCACAAGCCAAGTCCAAGGCAGCTGCGGTCTCCAAATCATTTATTTCTCCCGACCGTTTAAGTGGGAGGTCTCCAGGAGCCGGGTGGGCAAATACTGCGGGCGACGGGGTCTGGGGTCTGGTTCCGCTGGATGGGGGCAGCATGGCACTCAAGCGAAGGTGGAGCCGTTCCAGCCCACGTTGGCCGCGTTCATGTCATAGTAGTTGATGTAGATTCTGCGGGGGATGGAAGTCGGGCTGAGCAATTTCCCTGGTCGTGGACTGTAAGCTGCGCGCCCGGCGTCCCCCACCCCCAGTGACTCCAGTCCCCCGCACCTGTCGGGGCTGACACGCAGGCGCTCGGCCAGCAGGCCACACAGCAGCTTGCTGTAGGTGCGGTTCTGCGAGCCGCCGATCTTGCCGATGCTGTGCAGGCTGCAGACCGCGCACGGCTCGCTGGAACCGCCGAAAACCATGAGCTGGTCCGGAACCACCTGTACCGCGATATACTGGGGGAAGGGGCGCGGTCAGAGGACCGGAACGGCTTTGCCAGCCCCGGGCGCCCCCTCGAACCGGCCCGGAGCTGCCTCCCCCCGCCCCAGCCCGGGCCCACCTCCGCCGGCAGGCACCCCCTCTTCCAGTTCTCTCCCGACAAACCTGGGCCGGTTTGCCCGTGGCCTGCGCCAACTGCTGGGTGAGCTCGGAGAGGAGCCCGTCCGGCACCGAGGCGCGGGGCACGTTGGTGTTCACCACGAACATCGGCATTGCAGCGGAGGGATAGCGATGACTGGGACACAGGAAACCACGCGCGCTCGACTGCAACCGGGAAACCTGAGCTACGTGACGGCCGCCCAATTCCGCCCCAGTGCAGCCGCGGTCCCGCCTCCTGTGACGCCACCGCCGGTGGAAGCTCCGCCCCAGTGTCTGGTGACGTCGTTGCTGTGGGCGGGGCGCAGGCAGAACTCAAAGGGTCAGCCAGCCTATTCCCCAGAAGGTGGCTATCTTCGCGCACCTCCTTAAAGCCTTTGTCTACCTGACGGCCAGGAATCCGTTTGTCTCTTGTTGGTCAGTCCTTTCATTTAGTCACTGATGTTAATTCAGGGACGTATGTGTGCCAGTTTAACCATCCTAGTTTCAAGAATAGGTCTTTTTTAAAGATTTTTTTTTTTATTTATTTACTTTTAGAGAGAGGGGAAGGGAAGAAAGAAGAGAGGGAGAGAAACATGTGGTTGCCTCTCATGTGGTCCCCACTGGGGACCTGGCCCGCAACCCAGGCACGTGACCTGACTGGGAATGGAACCAGTGACCCTTTGGTCCGCAGCCCGCGCGCAATCCACTGAGCTACATCAGCCAGGGCAAGAATGGGGTTTTTAAAAGAAAAAGTGCTAGGTTTGTTGGGGAATGAGGGAGGGGTTAGTCTCTTGTTCTTCTGGGCTGTTGCCTGAATGTTTCAGGATGTGAGTGAGGACAATGGGTTAGGTACAAGGCCGGGCTGTTCCCAGGTTACAGGGGGGGTCGGTCTGACCACCGGCCATTATGGCTGATGCCAGATGTCTCACTGCGCGCGATGGGAGAGAGTTTCATGAAGCCAAGGGGTATCAAGTGAGTCGAGGTAACTGAGTAGGGGTAGCAGTCCATTGGGTCAGTCAGGCCAGCTGGGAAACTAGCCTGACCCTTTCAATGATCACCTGAAAAAATGGGGGACTCTGGTCCCAAAGCCCATCTTGATTTAACATCAAGGTGCAGGCAGAGGTTTTGTTTGTTTGTTTTTGTTTTTAAGATTGTATTTCTTTTTCAAGAGAGGGGAATGGAGGGGAAAAGGGAGGGAGAGAAATTTCGATCTGTTGTCTCTCTCATGTACCCAACTGGGGACCCCACCTGCAACCTAGGCATGTACCCTGGCCCTGAATCATATCGGTGACCTTTTGGTTCTCAGGCTGATTTTCAATCCACTGAGCCACACCAACCAGGGTGCAGAGGTTTTTTAAGGAGGGAGAGGGAAAGCAGAACAAAGAGATCAGAGGTGGGGGTGGAGGCTGTGGACGTGCAAGCAGTGTCCTTATTGGTCCCTGTATGAATTTTTATGGTCAGCGCCCTTGAGCTGGCCATCTGGTTTTTCATAAGCTGAATTCCTGTGTCCCGGCAGTTGGGGTTAGCTGGGGCCTTGGGGTCAGGGCCACATGAAAACTGAAACTGCTAAACTGTAAAGTATACTTAAAAGCTTTTACCATGCAAGCTCTCGTTTTGAGAGAAAAACCAGGTTAGAGTAACAAGCTGGGTTTAACATTTACTGTCTACCACATCTTGGCTCTGAATTCTTTCAGAGAAAAGAGGTGCAGGATCTCTTCTAGAGTTGCTTCCTGCTAAAGAGGAGTGACATTCTCCTTCAGGGCCAAGAAATCCTTGCTCTCTGTCAGCAGGATGATGAGGCCTGGGCATGGAAGGAGGTGGTGATGGTGTCGAGAATCAGCATTCCCTGAGTATGAGTAAGGCTAACCTTGTGGAGACAAATTATTACAAATCTCAATATTATTGGGGCAAAAGCTAGAAAAATTCAGATCCAGTTCTCTTTATAAGTAAAAAATAAAACTTTGAAGACAATTAGCTGAACTACAACCTAATGTCCATAATTGTGTATTATAGATTCTATTGGAACACAATTTTTCTCCCATAAAATCACCCTTATTTTCAACAAAGAGCCAACCAAGACCCATTCATTAACTGCATTAAGTCCAGTCTCAATTCAGCGTGATTATTTGCATTAACACAATAAGAATAGCAACTGATTAGAGAGATTTTCTTAAATCTTCTTTGCTGCAATTATAAGGAATCTCCAGATTGGGTGTTAATTAGCCTCTCAAGGCAGAGAAGCCAAGCCACACAGTTGCCATCAGGCTTTGCCTGCAATGCCTACAGATCAAGTTCTTCAAGGTCTCCAAAATGTCTCGAGGTTCTTCCTTTGCCATCTCCTAGAAAAGCAGTCTTCGCTCCTTACCTGGAAAGACTGCCATGAACTATATGAATAAGCAAGGGACCAGGCCATTTCTCCAAGGGGCTCATATTGGCTTCAGAGTCAATCTTCATTCTTTCAAGTTTTCTGGTAACATCCAGAGTCCAGGCATGTCTCTCCAAGACATGACATTCCAGCCAAAGTTATGATTAATAAAACCACAATTGGAAGCTGGCTTTATGTGTGTTATTATAAAGAAATCAGATTTTTAATGGATTAATGCAAATAAACATATTACCATAAAAATTATAACATTGATTTAGAGTTTCCAAATTCTAGAGGGATTAGGTAGGGAGAAAAATATAAATGCTTCAATATTGCTTATGAAAGTATAATTACCAAATTGCTTTGAGAAAACAAAAGCCCATCCCTGGACAGCCAGAGGAAAGTCCCTGTGCTTTTAACAGAGTGGGAATTGCCAAACTCCACCCCTCCAGCAGCTTACTTCGGATCCTCAAATTTATTTATTTAATTAAGTTCATTATTCAGCTTAATTATATAATTTCCTTTCAAGATTTTTTATACTCTATACTTTATTGTATAGACCATAAGAAAGATGACACTTTCTAATTTAGTAAAGATATTTAAATGTAAGACTAATTAATTTTTCTCGGGATATTTTAAATAACATTTTTTTAAAGATTTATTTTTAGAGAAGGGAAGGGAGGGAGAAAGAGGGAGAGAGAAACTTCAATGAGTGGTTGCTTCTCCAACTTCCCCTACTAGGGACCTGGCCCACAACCTAGGCATGGGCCCTGACAGGGAATCGAACTAGTGACCCTTTGGTTTGCAGGCTGTCACTCAATCCACTGAGCCACACCAGCCAGGGCTGAATTTTAAAGTGGTATTTCCAAGTTAAGGAAACATGCTTTTGTTTTTAGTTTATTGACTACTGTTAATGGTGCATTTTTACCAGATTGGGTTGGGGCAGTCAGGAATTCTATGACTGGTCTTTGATTTGCTAGTGGATGGTCAAACAAACTTTCAAAAAAAAAAGTTAAGAATACTGCAATTAAAATTAGACCATGAGCAGCCCCAAATACCATAACAGATACTTAATACCAATATTTAACAAGAAACATAAGCTTTTAATAAGTGTCCTGAAGATGTATGCTTTGGCTGCAGCTAAAACACACACCCCTATTACTGTTGAAATTTCACTTTGTAACACAGAGTAGCCCAGCAGACCCAATGCCTCAGCTGAGTTTTGGTATACCGAGGACTTAGAACTGGAAACAAATGCATAGGAAATGTGTGCAGAAAAACTGGAAGAAAACCCTATACAAATGACCAGATTAACCATGGGTTTGGAATCAAGACTGACGTTCCAGAGTACCATGAAACCCATTATGCCTACACTTACAGAAGCAATAGCAGGAGTTACCCACAGGAAACTAACAATAAGGAAACGACAAACATAGATGTTGACACAACAGTGACATTTCGAACAGTGTTTTCTGATAATGCAGTATCCTGTGATTTCCAAATATCTAGATATTTAATCATCTTCACCATTTAATATGGGCAGCTTTACATAAGCATAGCATATTCATTCCCAGTTACACGGGGGGCTGGGGATACAGCAGTTAATAGGACAGATGGCCCCTGGCTCCCCAGGGGCTCAGAGCCAGCCAAGGAGGTGAAGTCCCACCTCATTCTATCACATGTGCTGAGCCCTTACCTCAGCACATGTGATAGAATGAGCCATAAGTCTCCAAGGGCTATTGTCCTCTGTGTGTGTGCGTGCGTGCGTGCGTGCGTGCGTGGGTGCATGTGTAAGTCGCTGCTGCAGGTGGGAGGAGGGCTGCCACAACAGAGTCACCGTCCAGGTGCCTTCCCTGCATTACCGCCGACCCGCCCCAGGGTGGGTGAGGATGCTGGGAGGCTCCGAGCAGAGGCATAGGGAATAGGAGGTGAGGCCCAGACGGAGCTCCATGGGTCAAAGGCAACTCGGCCTCAGGCCCACCCCCAAACTTCAGGTCCCCTGGGCAACTTCTTTGCAGGTCTGGGAGCTCCAGGTCACAGGGAAGCCCCGCCCCAGCCAGGCCCTCTGCAGTGCCCTCCCAGAGCGCTCCTGGTGAATTCTTCACGTCTTCCACTGTCAGCGCAGCAGGCATGCAGTGGGCACCAAGCACACAAGACTAAATACTGAATGAACCCATCACTGAGTTCACACAATGTGTATCTACAGTCGAGAAAGTAAGTGCATTTTAGTAACTCTTCAGAAAGTTTTCAAATAAAAGCAAAATGTTTAAAAATGCACACACAAAAAAGACTAACTACTGGCTGAATAAGTGAGTGGGTGAATGAAATAGCGAGAACACGGCAGGAATTGGGCAGTGCAGCAGCTGAGCGGGCCCCTGGCTATGTGGAGAGCCAGGGATGGGACTGCAGAGCCTGTCGTCACTGGGCAGAGTGACCTGTGCTCAAGTGGCCACCCTACCGCCACTTGAGGAGCCCCACCTGGGTCAGGGTGCTGTGCTGGGGAAGGGATCTCTTTCAGGTGCTAGAGGGAGCATGTTGCGTTTGGCCAAGTCCTCAGAACCCTGCAGGGATGTCCTGCCCCTGCCGTCTGGCAGATGCATCAGGTTTAGGTGGCACAGCACAGACTGGCCTCGGGGGCTGTCACGGAGGCACTGGCTGATGCACCTTGTGCGGTAGCTCCAGCCCGGGGCATTCTTCTGGGCTCCAGCAGCCCACTCAGCACTTCCTGCTCTTTATGTCCCAACACAAGTGCAAGTGCATTACTCACCCACCCACACTAACTGCCTGCCAGTGAAATGTACCTCCCTCCCTGGCCCTTTATCCTCCCTTCTCTCCATCCACCTCACCACCACCTAGCTAGCTGGCATCGCCTTTGGCCTGGCCTGGACTCTCGGGGGAGGCACCCATTTCCCTGACCCTAGCAGCAGATCTGGTTGAATGACTTGCCTTGCCCAGTGAAATGTGGATGGTAGTGACATGAGTGACTCTGGGCAGAAGATTCAAGAGCCAGCCTGTGGGTTGTTACTCTCTGAGATAGAGTGCGTGACCAGGTGGAGCCTGGCCAGCAAATACCCGTGATGCCCCAGGAGGTGAGCCTCGGCCATTTTCAGGGTGTTACTGTGGAGCAGGGGAGACTCTGCTCATCAAACAGCCTTGGCCGTTTCCATCTGCTCCTACCCTCCCCCACCTCGTTTCCCGCAGCAGTGAGCACTGACTTCCTAAGG
>PVKM010049400.1:0-10964 GCA_004027735.1 Carollia perspicillata
GAAAGCGCAGGAAACAAGATAAAAGCCAGTTTGGGGTCTGGGAGGTAAGGTGAGGGCTTGGTTTTGAAAGCAAAGAACAGTCTAAGAAATGTGATGAAAGTTCAGAGATGAACAGCAGTAAATCTGACTTGGTACTGACTGATGAGCTACTGGCCTACAGCTGTATACAGGGTGGGGCAAAAGTAGGTTTACGGTTGGGAGTATGTGGGACACAGAGTTTATTCTTGTATTATTATTTATCAATTATTTTCCGTATCAACAACTATAAATCTACTTTTGCGCAATCCTGTAAATCCCTCTATCATAGCCCAAGACCACAATAAGGCAGTAGGTGGGAGTTAGTGTCAGACCTGTAGCTTGGAATATTACAGGGACAGGAAATCCAACAGTCCTTTACACACTCATCCTTTTGCCTCCTCACTCATACCAGCATCTCCTTTATTAGAGTTTATTCTCAAGGCTGTGGAAACAACCACAGAAAATTTAGAGCTATGGGAAAACCTAAATTAAAAGTGGTATGTGGATAGTATGTTTATTTGGAACATTGTGGCATATAGTATTTAGTTTATAGTAGTATAGCACAGGTAACCATGGATTAAATATCATTTCTGTGGACTCACTTATGTTCAGAATTCCAGATATTTTGTGTGGGAAACTCTTTTCATATTCTAAGCCCAGGAAGTGCATGCAGGTTATTTACAGATTAAGAATGCCTCTGTCAGTTGCCAGAGTGTTGTTTTGACAAAATACATATAGAATAGATAGGCAGGTATAATTTTTAAATGGAAACAAGAACCAAGCTGGATAATATTAAATTCATTCAATAATTTGTGTAAGAATGTAAAAGAAACATCATTAATCCATCTCCACTAATTTGAATTTGTAATTGCCAGCTTGGAGCAGGCTAAAATATTGTTTTATCTATTTAAGAAAATTTGATAAGCCAGTTATATGATAAACAAGATTTATGAGGTATACTAAATCTGTTTTCAGAAGCAAATTATTTTAAGTCTTTTTCTGCAAAATTTTGTATATAAATGAATAGCATTAATTACTAATGACTTTTACTTATTAAAGAAGATTCAATAAACATATACTTCATTATCACATGCACTCAAAGTTTATTTACTATTTGTATTTCACAGATCCAGACTGAACTTCCTTAATTAATTGTAATTAGCGTGTCTGTGTGTGCACATGTGAAAAGATATTTAGGAATCACAGAAAGTTTTGACTTTATCATTGAATCCTCTCCCCTACTCTAGGTTTTTACCAAGCCTTGCAAGGTCAGCATTAGAAAAAAACCTGGCAGATGCTTCAATAGAAATAAGTATTGATAATAATCTAGAACCAGAACTGGAAGATTACAAATGTAAGTATTTGATTTATATTTTTAAGCGAAATAATATTAACTTTCAATAAAAATGGTTTTGTTTTCCATTTATTTTGTTTCATTTTGGGTTGAAGAAATAGATCTTTAAAAAAAAAGATTAAAACCCACTTAAAAGTTAAGCCTTAGAGTGCTTCCTTTATTTTGGTATCAGATGCAGGTCTTCCCCTCGTGCTCATTCCCTTAAGAACCACAATTGACATGCACATGTTAAAGGCTCTCGGAATTTCTGATATAAATAAACTTGTGTGATTTTGTTTAACATTTTTTTCCAAATATATTTCACCTTAGAATCTAAAATTCTGTTTTCCTTGCACAACATTTCCATTTTGAGGACCAGCAGTGTCTTATGGGATGTGTTTGTGAAACTCTTCTAGGTTTAGATAGACTAAAATAATGTTCAGAGCACCATTTCATGCCTTCTTAATCTTCCACTTCCACATGTATGAGGTCTATCCACAGGGTATCCAGCCATGTAATATGAAAAGTAGAGACATTTATTGAAGAAGATACAAGCTACAAGAAACATTGTACATAGGACAATGGTGCCTCATTGCTCTTCAAAGTAGGCACCTTGGGACCTCACACAGTTCTCCCAGTCACCATCAGCTGCCCCTACATAGTACTTTACTGAATCTCATCAATCGTCTGAAATCTCTTCCCTTTCACAGGTGATTTTAGGGGAAAAAAATCACCTGTGATTGGGGACAAGACGTTACAGGACACCAAATCTGGGCTATAGGGGGGATGAGTTACCTGGGTGATTTAGTGTTTTGCCAAAAAACTCTGCATGCGATGTAATGCTTGAGCAGGTGCATTGTCGTGATGAAGCTGCCAATCTCCAGTTGCCCATAGCTGTGACCTTCTGAATCATCCAAATAGTTTCCATGGAGGAATATTCAAGCTTAATGCAAAATTGGATGCAGATTTGTTGCTCTATTCGCTCAGTCATTTTGAATGCAATGGCCACACAGTACACATGCTCACTCAGTGGTGTCTACAGTCCCCACTGACTAGTACATTGAAGTCATCATTGTTGATGCATGTGCATTCCAGTCCACTGTCCTTGTTACATCAATGTTGTGCAAACTGTTTTCATTATATTAACATTGGCTGTACTTTTTTAGAACAGATCTCATATTGTCTTTTGTTGTTCTTTTCTCCTGGACAGCCATATGTATAATTTTGAATTGGGGAAAGTTTTATTTCTTCCTATACAAGTTGCTCATTTTTCTATTAATGGGTAATGAAAGTTTGTCTATTTTTTTAGGTACTAATTGCCTCAAAACATCCAATATGTGACCCTTCTCCAAAGGGGTCTATTGTGGTTTTCTTTGTAGTAGGTGTTCTTTATTATTTATTTATTTTTTAGGTTTTATTTATTTATTTTTAGAGAGGCGGGCTGGGGGGAAAACAAAGGAGGAAGAAAACATCCATGTGTGAGAGAAACATCATCGGTTGCCTGTCACATGCCCCCAGCTGGGGACCTGGCCCACAACCTGGGCATGTGCCCCGACTGGGAATTGAATTCCCGGGCCAGCTTTCAATCCACTGAGCCACACCAGCCAGGGTTGTAGTAGGTGTTCTTAGTTGTTGGACGTACACTGAGATAAGAATTTGATATTAAGAAAATAAGATGACTTTTTTTAAAGTAAAATTTTAAACTCTGCATACTGGTGGATCTGGGTATAGATATACATAGCCAATTCAGGACAGAATAACCTTGGTTCTTTTTAAACTCATGATGTTACGTGTGAATTACTTAACATTTCCAAAGAAAGACTGCACCATTCAGACTATAGATTGCTTTGTCTTGGTAACAGGCTATTGTTAGCAGTTCCCACCTAAGCCATGTGTAGGGGATAAGGAACCTAAGTCAAGAGACTTGATTCCTCTGATTCCATCCATCTTTAATGTCATCTGCTTTGGAAAATTCATTTAATTCACTTTCTTTGCTTAGGGGCCATGCTAACCAGGCAACATTCTGATAAGGATTTGGCTTTTTCCATTCAGGTCTTCCTCTAGGTAATATGCTCATCTGACAAGCAGTGTATCATATAGTCCATATGAAAGTTGCAGTTTTCATTGCAATGTAATGCTTTGCAATTCTGGATTTATATACAAACATTTATATATAGATCAAAATCTGTGTCTTTAATAATGTCCTGAGAGTAAGGTTTGTTCTCTGTCGTGATGACAAAATCAGCTTTTGAGCTTACCAGGCTGAGGACTTAATAAATTTACCAAAATAATGCCATCCTCTGAGATTTTGTAGAAGATTGTTAGCCAGCTTTCTCCCAGGGAACTGTAGTATCCCCATTCTCTTCATGTATTTCTCTTTTTTAGCTTGAAATTTTAACAGTAAGTATTGGTTGATTGAATTAAATTGTCCTAATAACCTAAATGTACAAAGCATAGATGATATCAGATGCTGTTTGAATCTGAAATTATGTCTGTCATTTTAACATACAAGGATATAGTAAATTTACTGCACAATCCTGGTCTCTTCTTTAACAGTTTTATAGCAGGTCTATTTCAGAGACCTGATGGTGGTAAATATATAATAAACCCTCAGCATGACAGCTTGTGGTTTTTTCCCCTATAGAACTTGTAAGC
Source organism: Carollia perspicillata (assembly GCA_004027735.1). Lineage (NCBI taxonomy): Eukaryota > Metazoa > Chordata > Mammalia > Chiroptera > Phyllostomidae > Carollia > Carollia perspicillata. The sequence continues at coordinate 4,007 of PVKM010049400.1, forward strand.
AAAAAGAAAACTGGTGAGCATCTTTTAAAAGAAGAGGTGTACTGTGCTTTGGCACGTGCGTAGCACGCCGCAGCGATTAAACAAATTGTTCCTGGTACTCCATAGATGCTCATATTACCTTTCCACCTTGTCTTTTAAAATGCTTTAGCACTAAAATAGAAATATTCTTATTTTAAGTACAGAGAAAAAGATGGGTCAGTTGTTTAAGGTATTGTAGTTGTCTACCAGCTTGCTAATATTTCCACAGGATGGAATATTATTGGAGTCAAGGGATTGAATATACTCCATGTGGCAGAAAGAACATCAATTCTATTTTTAGCTCTACCCATACCAGCTGGGAGATCTGAAGCAAATTACTTAATGTTCTGTTTTTCTTAGCTTCTTCATAATTCTTGTCTCATTATTAGGAAAATTAAATTAAATTGTATGAGAAAACAACGAGCTGAAGTTCCTACTGTGGGATCTGGCACATAAAAGGATCTCAATTAATAATAGCTTCTACTATTGTAATCATTGCTACTACTACAATTACTACTATTAGTGTTATCATTATTGACCTTGGCATATATCAGAAAGGGAACATGGATATCTGGTTACTGTAAGGAATGCATATGACAAATCCCTGACATCAATAAATTTATTACTTAGGTTCCTGACTTCAAGGAGCTTAGATTCTATTCTAGACCAACGAGAAGAGACATTCCAATAATAATATCACAAAATAACTGTGTAGCTCCTGGGGTGCTTATTTGAAAATATAGATCTCCTGAACCACCAGTGAAAATAGTAATTTGGGAGGTCTGCATGGGTTGATTCATTTGTATTTTTGATTAGGTATCTTGGGGATTCTTGTGTGGGGCTTTTGAATGGGGGAACATGAGAAAATGATGTTCAAAGTACTTTAAAGCATTTGAATGTATATTTGGTTTGTATATGTGTGATAGTCTTTGACCAAACAAGCTTATTAAGGTGACTCAGTTCTGGGGGTTTTTTCCTCTCATTTTATCTATATGCTGTTTGCTATATACATTGTTTAAATTAAATGTAATTTTAATGTAAATAAAATGTAATTTTATTACATTTTAGAACGTTTATTAAAACTTTTTATAGAGCTTTAACCTGTTTATGTAGAGCTAAAAACACTCCAGCAGCCCTGACTGGCCTAGCTCAGTGGGTTGGGCATCATCCCACAAACCAAGATTGTTGTTTCGATTCCCAGTCAGGGCGATTCCCAGTTAGGGCATGTGCCTGGGTTTCGGGGCCAGGCCTCCTGCTGGAGGCATTCAAGAGGCAACTGATTGATGTTTCTCTTCCTCTTTCTCCCTTCCTTCCCCTCTTTCTAAAAGTAAATAAACAAAATCTTAAAAAAAATAAAATCAGTCTCGTGAATAAAACAACTTCAAGGTTTTTATTATACCACCTTCCAGCTTATTTCTATTTTGTACGTTAAATTAAAGTTTCTTGATGAGCCCACAAGATAGTAAAGATGCAGTATTGCATTCTGTATGGGCTGAACTTGACTTCTCTGAGGAGAGTGCCACAAGTAATTCTCTGTCCTGTGTGAAATTTTTAGGTGAAGTAGCATCTGGATCTCTGAGGATTGGAGCTGTCAGTGCACCAATCTATAACGCCCATGAGAAGATGAAAGTGCCTGATGTTCTGTTCTATGACAACATTCAGGTAAGATCACTGCTTTGCATTCATGGATAAATCATCACTTACACTGTAGTAGTTCATTCTGATTCAAGTGAATTGTTTAATTTTTTTTGTAGTTCACTAAGTTCAATTTAGCTGATGCCAAATGAAGTGTTGAAATGTCTTCCATTAATATACATTGTGATAGTGGAAGAGCTGCTGCTATTAGACTATAATAAATTTTATATGTGCACATATATTATGCTTCAGGTAAATGAAATGAGCATATTATTGAATTAAAAACAAAGTAGAATAATACTAATCTTCTCTTTTGCATTCCTGTTGGTTAAATCATTTTAGTTCAAAGAGTGATATAACTTGTGTATTCTTTCCGTCATATTCCTTCCCTTTTCCTGAAAATTTCTAATATTTTTCTATTCTTTACTTTTCCTTTTTTTTAAGGAAGGAAGGTAGATAATTTCCCACCTGTAAACTAAGTTATTATTAGGACCTTCTACTATGACAGAAAAATAAATATGTACATAAAATGCTTTATTGTAGATATTCACTTTAATAAGAAATTTTTCCAGAGAAAAATCACTGATAAAAAGTTGTTTTTTTCTTTTCCAGATGTTCTGTCAAGTGGTTTTATATTTATTTTATAATAAAAAACATACTTAAATTTTTCTATAATATTTGGTCACTAGTCTGCTTGTAAATAATAACCTTACATTCACAAATAATGTTAGAAAAACTTCTACCTGTTGTTTCCACTATATTAAGTATTTAGGCATACTAAAGTAAATTTTTTTATTTGCCATTTTCCAATCTATTTGTTGTTCAATGAGTATTATAATTTATATCCCTATATTATATTAACAAAATAGAAGTTATCTAGGTAAATTCTTCTTTCTCAATAAAAATATTAATGAAATATTTTGAAATCTGTCAAAACTTTAATTATCATCTATGACATAACAGAAGGCATAACCCAATTTGCTTTTTATTTATTCTTCAGCTTACTAACTAATGTAGATTTTGTTTTCCTCCAGAGCATTAATATTCTTAAATAAGCAGTAGACAAATGAACAGAAAATGAGGTTTCTTACAGGATCTGGAGGAGGAAAAAAATCTTGCCTATCAATAAAGACAGAAATATGATTGTAAGGAAAATATACTATTTCAAAGTAGTGATGGTATTACACTGTCCATATAGTAGAAAGCAATAAAGAAAAAAGAATCAGGAAACTTTCATATAAGTGAAAATTTGAGAGACTCCATGCTAGCAAATGCTGAAAAGACTTGCCAGCATATGAGAAAGTAGGAAATTCAGAGAGGGTCATGGAGCCCCTGAACACAGTGTCTGTTGCCATGGTGCTTGTGGCGTAGACACTGAAGTCTGCAGGGCTGCTGTGAACTTTGCACAGTGGCCCTGAGGGACTTTCTGTAGCCTGACTCCAAGCAAACCTTCTCTTCATAAAGCATTATGAGTTAACCATTAGTGAAACATTTTAGCTGTACCAATTCTAGCAACATGGCTTGATTAAATTTGCTTTTGTTTTAGACATTACTATTTCCTTTTATTGCCGAACTTCATCTTTGAAGCCATAGTCTTAAGTGCCTCTTGAATATGTAGGTGCTTCTATACCATCTTGTTCTATGCCCTGTGGTCCTCTTACCATATTGCGTTGAAACCAATTTTTAACATGTGTTTTTCTGGCCCTGACTGGTGTAGCTCAGTGGATTGAATGCAGGCTGCAAACCAAAAAAGAGCCAGTTTGATTCCCAGTCAGGGCACATGCCTGGATTGAGGGCCAGGTCCCCAGTACAGGGCGCTCTAGAGGCAACCACACATTGATATTTCTTTCTCTCTCTTTCTCCTTCTCTCCCCCTCTCTCTAAAAATGAATAAATAAAATCTTTTAAAAAGCGTCACTTAAAAAAAATAAAATGTGCTTTTCTATACCACTAATGCAGAGTGTTGTGTTTTCTTTCTTTCTTTATTTTTTGTATCTCCAGCAAATAGCATAGTGCCTAGCACATAGTGACTGCTGAATAAATATCTGTTGACTGAATTAATGAAAAGATGAATAAGATTTTGAATGTTCATAATAAGGAGTATTAGTTTATTAAACTTGTATCAAGAAATATTACAATTGCAGCAGTATGGGGAGAAATTGAAGGAAAGAGAGCTTAATAGCCTTTTAATGTACTTAATAGCTTAATGAACTTTAGATCTGAAAAATTATAAAAATATCTACCTATATGTGTCACCTATATGTGTCAAGACTTGTCATGAGATGTTATGATACGGAGATTAAAATACACATACCCATGCATGTACACACACATGCACACAGCTGCAGAGCTCAAGTTGCCTGGGTTTGTCAAGGGGGGAGAAAGACAAGTAAGTACACATAGTTACTATACAGTGTGATGAAAGTACATGCAAGTTACCATGGTAGCACTGAAGAGGGGATGGTCTCAGATTGGAATGATCATGGAAAATGAGTTAACCAGGCCAAGTTGAGAGAGTCTTTCAGGCAGAGAGACTAGCATTTTCAGAGACTTGGCTATGTGAGAGAGTAGCTAGTTTGGGGAGCTATATATAGTTAATTGTCATTGGCAAAGTGCTGAAGTTGCGAATGGAAGAGTGACAAGAGATGAGGCTGATGAGTTAGGAAAGGGTCACATCTCAGAAGACCCAACTCAGAAGACTATGGAGAGAAATTGCTAGAAGGGTAGGAAGTAATCTGGAGAGACAGAGAACTGGCGGAGGCCACTTTTAAGAAATTGTCTGTGGTACTAAGTGGCCCAAGAGGTTAAGAGAAGAATTTTGTAGGCCTGAGCCTTAGCTAATATTTGTTAATTTGAATAATCTAGTTTAGATCTAATGAAGACATGAAGTAATAAGACATGAGAAAAAGTAAAAAAGACTGTAGACATATTAGTTTGGGGTATTTTTCAGTTATTTTACATTGCTTTTTTACCTGGCTATACAGGTGCTCATTCCAGTTTTTTTCTATCTATTCTTATGCAGATCAGCCCATTTATTTCTGGGGGAATTTAATGTTGTCTGGATATTGGCTCTGAATTTTCGTGTTAGAAGGAAGCGGTCTCCAGACTACGATATCACTAGAACCAGGATTAAAAGAGTGTTCTAGGACTCCTTTTGAACTTGGTGACTATACACCTTGGTTTGCTTAATATAGTCCCTGCTTACATGGGTTGTTCCAGCATAAATACTGATAATACCTCTTTTTATACTTAAAAGTGTTCCAGAAAGGACCATAAATTGATATCTCATTTTACCCCATACCTTCTTAAAATTCTAGCTCCATGGTGTATCTGAAAGCATTTAAAAAAAAAATAAGAACCTCCAAGATACATCAGGAATACTCATCTGTTCTTAAAGGAGGGAAAAAACTTTCTCAGTTTTTCTAAGATACTCTAAAAGAAAATATTGCTTAATTTGACAAGTAAAAGAAAAATATTCTAGATATCAAAAATATTCATAAACCAAGTTAGGAAAAGAAAAGCAAGTAACAAACTAGAAAAATAAATGCAGCATATACTAGATACAAAACGAGGAGCCGGTTTAAACAAAATAAAGAGACTTAAACAGATTTTAATATTCAGAGAATCAGATTCCTCTCTCATCTCTTCCATGGCTTTAGTTACCACCTCTACTGCGCCTTTTCAAAAGTAGGGAACTTCAGTAATTTCGGTATTTAAGAGGCCAGTATCGTTGATGCAGAAACCAGGAGAAAGTCATGTGGATATTAATTGTTTGGGGGTATATTAATAGCTCTCCTCTCAATCCCAACCCTCCTGAGTCTGTGTGACCTGCTTATTATTGTCCTATTTTTCAAGATACAAAAGAGCAATGTAATTTCTTTTGTGGCTATTGTGAATAACTTTAATCTTCTTCTTTTATTATGTTGTATCATAATTTGAGTAAAAACTGTGGAAAGTAAATAATATATTTTTAACTTTAAAGCTATATATCTTTTGAAGGTAATGATTAAGAATAAATCATCGTAGCCTAGCTGGGTAGCTCAGTTGGTTAGAGTGTTGTCCCAATAGGCCAAGGTTGTGGGTTCAGTCTCTGGTCAGAGCAGATACAAAAAGTAACCAGTGGATGCATAAATAAGTAGAACAAAATCAATGGTTCTCTCTCACCTTCCCCCTCTCCCCATCTGTAAACTCAATAAGTAAAAAATTAAAACAAAATAAATCAGGGTAAAATGTTCCATGGAAATCTACACTTATTATAGAAAGCCTTTCTACAATATATTTACATTAGCAAGTGTTAATTTAAATATTATATTAAATTATAATTGTGCAGTAGCTGAAAAATACTTGAAATATTGGTGAATGGCTTAGTTTTGCTCAGGTGTACAATTTCAGGTTTTTAATATGAGTGACTTAATTGGTTATATAACTTACTTATAACCACAGCATTAGTTTTTGTTTTTATAAAAAATCAAACTATTTCGTTATTGTATATTATAATAGATGTTTTCCTTTCCATTGAAGACATCATTATAGTTAACTTTCTTATTTCACTTTGATTATGCAAAACACAATTAACCTGTAGCTCTTGTTCTCCAGCATGTGATGGTGATGGAAGATATGCTCAAAGACTTTCTTCTTGGAGAGCATCTGTTATTGGTTGGTAACCAGGTAAGTTATGGTGGAACGCAGGTCTAATTGATAGTAACACTATAAAAGCAGTAAGTTTCTTGATTTTGTCTGAATACGTTTTTAGAAGTGATTTTTTTCTCACCTAAATTACTTATTTAATTAAATGATAAGGGTCTTCTACCTTCTAAACTTCAGAATCACCTCAGGGCTTAAATCACCCTCCCCCCACCCCCATTTAATCACTCATCAAGCTCTTTCTATTCTACCTCTTAAATATCTGCTCTCCTTTCCCACAGCTGTCATCCTAGTCCAGCTCACCGTGACCTAGCACCTAGATTATAGCAAGTTTCCTAATATAGCTCCAGCCCGGCCTTATTCCCACTTTGATCTACTCTCTGCAGCCAAATTGATACTTGTAAAACTAAAATCTGATTAAGCCTTTTTTTTTTCTTAAATTGGCTCCTCACCGCCCTTAGGTATAGTCTACAGTGTCTTGCAGGATCTGGCCTCTGCCCACCATTCTAGTCCTAAGCCTTGGCTCCCTGCTTTCCGGGGCTATTAGCTTGAGCCACTCTGAACTCTTGCAGTTCCTTGTGTCTGCTCTAGTCGTCTTCTGTGCATGGAGCACTCCAGTCCCCTTCCCACAACCCCATCCCCTGTCTCCCAGGAGGTCTCCC
>PVKM010049402.1:0-10952 GCA_004027735.1 Carollia perspicillata
AGAATCATTAAGACTTATTGAAAAAACCTTTAAACAAACAATTGGTTGCCACGGTGACGGCAGCCCTCACATCCACTGAGCACCCTAAATGCAGCCTGCTGTCTGCATTTCCTGGTTGGTAAGAAAAATGGTTTTCCACGCTGTTAAATGATGTGTTACTAGATCAAATGAGCTTCTTCATCAAGTTACCTTCATCCATCTGCTCACAAAATGAAGCTGCAGTGAGAGGCAGGCCCAGAATGGTTTACTGAATTCAAACTACCATACAGTTTTTATTTCCCTTTAATGTACTCCTCCCATTCACCTAAAAAAATCATGAAATTTAACCTTGAGCAATCACTTAACCTCACTTAATCTCGGTGTTTTATTTTGTTTTGTTTTGCTTTGTTTTTGGTGTAACAAGAGGGTGTTTAAAGAGATGAACTAATTTATTTTTTGCTCTAAAAGTTTGTAATTTTAAGCACTGGTAAAATGAATGATAATTAGCATACATAGTTCGGGCATGGTCAAGAATGTAAGGCTAGGCCCTTTTAGGCCTTGTTTGCAAGAGCTGGTGGAGCCCCATTAAAAAGACCCCAAAGGACCAACTGGTAGTAATAATTGGATTTCAAGTCCCAGAGCAAATGTTCATAAAAATTGGCTATCACTTTGATTTCCCAACAATGTGCTAGATGAGGAAAGAGGTAATCCTTCAGGCAGAGAGCGTCAGGGTTGGTCTCATTGGGGATCAGGAAGACCTCACAGGAATATGAACGTGCATTATCATTTATATTGTCTCCTGGCTCTGCAAAAAATCTCAAGGGGATTGTTTCCGACTCTCTGATGTGTGTGGGACACACAGGGCCTAAAATATAAAGAATTCACACTCCTCTACATGACACATGCGGTTCCTAAGAATCTGGTCTCTAAGTTTTTTTCTGCCTTCAGCTTACGAATTTCTCATGATGTTACCACAATTCCAGTAAGCTGCACTCTAGCTATATCAAATGCCTTGTGAATCTCAAAACATGTGTCCTTTCATTAGCATGCCTGTGTTTATTGGGAGCACCCAAAATGCCAGGCAATGTTCTAGTCATCAGGGTAACACTGATAACCCAGACAAACATGTTTCTCCTTATAGAGTTTACATGCGATTTTAGATGAGTCACGTAATCTCTCAGAACATCACACAATTAATTGAGGGACAGACTAGAAGAAAAACTTAAGTCGGCATAATTATACAGTACATGCTTTTTTTTTGATCCAGTGTTGCAAGTGCTTTTTAGAGAAATTCTTGGGTTTTAGTTATAGGAACAGAGATGAAAAGTACCTGATTTGTCCCCTGAAGATCTAGGAGGACTTCAGAGGCACATAACATTTCATCTGCACCTTAAAGAATGAGTCAAGGCGGAAGGAATTAAAAACAGAGGGAGATGCATACAAAGAGGCTCTGAGGCTTGGAGTGTGCAACAGCAGTTGGCTCTGGCGTTGCCAGAGTGTGATTTAAATGGCGACATGCTGACCTTTTTCTGATGACCCCTCCTCATCATGCTCATTCACATCAACCCTGATTTCTCTGCAGTCAGGGTGAGATCCATTTTCATAGCTAACAACACTTTCCTGGAGAGGCTGCATTTAGATTGAAAAGAAAGAGTATAAAAATATAATTATGTCATGGGTCCAGTTTGCAGCCTGACACATTGTAGCTACTTAAAAAACACTATTTTTTTAATTTAAAACAATTTTTCTGAGGTCAGTGACTGGCATAAGGTTGATACTTAGTAAAACGTTTATTGAGTGAATAAGTGAATGAATAAATCATAAAAGCCTGGTCATGGCTTCAGGGGCAGCAGGGACAATTGTTTGAAGGAGTGAAGACTACTCAGTAGGCAGGGAACAGCTGAGCAAATGGCAACACCGTTAGTGGGTGTCCTGTGCTTTGCGAGTGGAATCCCCCAGACCTGTGCAAGGGCATGTATGGTGGTGCTGAGAGTACGAGAAACTGTGAGTCATAAGAGTTTTCATTCATTTAAAGATATACTTAGGGTTTGGGGAGCTAAAGTTAGAGGATAATTATCTATTAGTTTTGTTGAACTTTATTTCTCTGCAGACCCCTCTAGTCTAGTCTGACTTGGGATACTGTGCTATATATAGCACACTGGAATCGCAGAGTCAAATGTATCCCTAAGGTGTATAAATTGCTTTCTTTTCCTTGCACACCTGGCCATCTCCTCCAACCACCAGCACGAGCAGCCTAGTGACTCTGGGAGGCACACAGGGAGTAGGAGGAAGCTGTCTGAAGGAATACAATTAAGAAATGTAATAAATTGTAACCCTTCCTCAGTTTCTAGCCGGCTTCCCTCCTTTTCTTTCAAAGAATTACAATTTTCACACAGCACTTCCACCCTGTCTTTTATTCTCCTAGTGATTCTAACTAAATCAGATTTCACGTTCAGTGAGGGTGGGGGCAGGAACAGGCAAAGAAGGGTTCTATCACCAAGCCGAGTTAGAGTCCTGGATTTTTATATCACACTTGCCATTATTGATTCATTCCTGCCATCTCTACCTGAAGACAGAGAAAATGCTCACCAGGTCCCCTTCAGTAGAACTTGCTTGAATTTCTGCGAGAAGGAAGAAATGCACTTGTATTAAGCATATACTATTTAGGATTGTGGTTCAGGTGAAGTTTTGCTGCAGTCAGGGCAGAAAAGGGCAGAGAACGTGGCAGTGCTAGAGATGGGGGAATTACAAATCCCACTTAGCGTTAAGTGATTAACAGTCACAACTCAGAGCCATTATTGCCAGGGATGCTGTTTAATAGTGCCGTGTGGCTGCTCAGTGGGAGAACCATTTTCAGCTCCAATGCAAGTGGGGAATATCTCTGCCTGACAAAACTGTTTAGCTCTTATTCTACCCTACACAGCCATAGACTTAGCGACCAGGAGCCACGACGTGCTCAGGTGGTAGAGATACAGCTGAGGTCTGAAACAGCCTTTCCTGCATTTAATAAATCAAGTCTCATAACTGCCTGTGGAATAGGAGCCTGAAGTGAAGAAGGAACGGCCCCATGGAAGAGCAACCCAGGACATAAGGATACAAATTTGATGGAACTCTTTTCTCTATCATACTGGATAGAGAATATCTTAAAAGACGGATATTTTTAAAGAATATTTTTAAAGATGGATAAAAGATATCTTAAACTGCCTTGGCTGGTGTGGCTCAGTGGATTGAGTGCTGGGCCTGCAAACCAAAGGGGTAACCAGCTCGATTCCCAGTCAGGGCACATGCCTGGGTTGCAGGCAAGGTTCCCAGTAGGGGGTATGTGAAAGGAAACCACACACTGATGTTTCTCTCCCTCTCTTCCTCCCTCTCTTTCCTTCTCTAAAAATGAATAAATAAAATCTTAAAAAAAAAGATATCGTAAGCTTCTTGGTGAGAGGAACTGGAGACTTATTCTCAACCTTAGTCACTATTTATATAGGGGCATAGAGACTGGTGTAAAAACTGTACACAGCTCTCCTTAGAGTGTTTGATGCTTTTAAATATCTTCACAAAACCCCTAGTTAAAGGAATATGCTCGGACTAGAAGAACTTGGCTTTATATTCTCAAGTCTACCTTATATTACTCCATATGGCTTCATGCCTGCTCCCCAAAGTGTATTCTTCATATAGTAGCCAAGAGATCTTGTTGATCCTGAGACCATGGTTCACTTCCGATCAAAAGCCATCAATCGTCTCGAGAGTTGCTTGAACTCTTTAACAATTCTAAAAATAATATGCCTGCAATGACTAATGACCCCCTGCCCTGGTGCTGACCAATAAGTAGAGACCACGACCCTGAAAGTGCACCTGGGGAACTGACGAATTATTCCACTGAAACCCTCCCCTGAGACTTCTCTTAAGATTCCTGCCTGCAAGAGAGGGATTAAAGCAAGACAAAGGAATATCCAGTGGTTGTGCTCCCCCTCTGGGGAGCAGCTTGCTCTACTTCCTTCCTTCTCTTCTAACCCACACGCATCTGCTAACCTCTAAGGGACCAGGAGACTAGCAGACTGGGGAGCAATGGGCAGCAGCAGCTTGTCTCAGGCTAATCTCCTGAAACTGTCCCCAGTGAGTTTCCAGTGAGCTAAGGCAGCCCTACCTAGGCCCTCCTGTTGCTTCTATGCTAAGCCCTTATTTGTTTCACTGCCCCCAGCTTTAATAAATGCACCCTAATGGTAACCTGGACTCACGTTATGAAATCTTCCCTGCACGAAGTCAAGAGCCCGCACACTGCCGGCTGGCCCCAGGGAGACTCACTCAGGGCCAGGCCCTGCGTCTGGTAACAATGCGGTGTAGACATCAGACTTCACACAGTCCTACTCAGATCACACCCATGAACTTTTAAGTGAATATGAAGAGACTTTTGACCTGTTACAAGTGTCACACTTTACTCTCGGAACAGGGCCTAAGGGCATTATTTAAGATTTACTGATCTTATTTATACATAAATCTCCCGAATTAGGTATTTTATCACACAACCTAAAAGTAACAAATCGGAGATGCACAGAATGCAGGAGACATGCACAATATAGCGGAGATCAGATGGTGTAAGGGAAGAGCAGTGGACAGAAATAAGGACCTGCCTTTAAAATTTAGTGTGAGAGTTAATAGTCCTAAAGATCACTACTATAGAGAAAAGGTTAAATTATTCAGTAGATTCTACTTAAGAAGCAAGGACAGGTATGACATTTTAGAAACGTTTTTATCTTCAATTTCTAAAGTAAGAAATTGAACACATAAATGTATGTTTTGAAACCTATAAAATTAAGGTAAAGATTTATTTTTCCAAATTGTTCTAAAGAAATGATGTATTATTCTTGACTGGAATCTTTAAGTGACAGAAATTCTAACTTTTTAAAACTGTGATGAAATGTGAATTCCAACATAAGGAGTTCCTTTGCAATTCTCTGTGTAATAAAGATTAGAGAATTTATCAATGGTCATGGTTCCTTCTCACTTTCTGTGGTGGAAGAAAGGCCTTGTCTTATTATCAATACCTTAAAGAATTAATTTGGCTCTTCCAAAGGTAATAAATACACACAGAGCATCTCCGACACATGGCATGGTCCCAGGTGGTTAAAGGAAATGACCCTGATTGTAATCAGGAATCTTTTTCTTTCTTCGGGGTATTAGGGATGGAGGGAACAGATGGCACACACGAATTACGGTAATTCCAGAGGGCTTGACAAAGGGACTACTTATAAAGCTGTGTGCAGGGAGCAGGAAACTACAAGACAGTGGTGCAAGTGCCCTGAGGCAGGTGACAGCAGAGGCAGTGAGGACCCCGAAGTCTGAAAGGGCAAGGGAGGTGACCGTGACCTGGATTCAGAAGAAGAGGCTACTCTGAGACGAACTGCCTCAGGCGAAGGACAAAGCAGCCGGAGGCATTTCCCCAGAAGAGAATACATATCCAGATGTCATTCTTCTGTCCACCCTGACACCTCTAGCAGGGAAAACTCAGAGGACAGAGTCTTTGTGCCAGACGAGGCAGCCTGAGGCTCAGAGTAGAGTAAGAGAACAGTGGACAGTGAGCCAGCCGAAAGTGACACAGAGAAGATTGCCAGCATCCTTAGCGACTGAGGCTTTTAAAGGTGGGTGTGCAGGCCAGTAAGAGAACGAAGAGGAGAAAGTGCCCTATGGAAGAAGAGTCAAATCAAGAGGGAGATTAGAGCATGCTAGGTGACAAGCATATACATCAAAAAACCAAACAAAACCTGTATTTACTCACAATCACAGCATATAGGAACTAAAAAGATTGAAATTACTTCTCACACAAAACTTTGTGACCTAAACACAACCTGGAGAAGTTCCTACCATAGTAATGAGACAACGAAGAACTTTATTCCAATTTAATATGTGAGCTACATCAACAACCAAAAACGTAGGTAGTGATACCATTCAGCTAATACTGTGCAGTTAACATACAGTGAGTATTTACAAATGCCTGGCTCTGTGCTGAGCAGTTAGTTATCTTATTTAGTTTACTCAACGAAGTATAGTTGTCCTTCTTGCCTTCTCATTATCCCCATCAACAGATAAAATAGGGCTTAGAGAAATGTAGTAACTTACTCAAAGCCATATAGGTAACTGACACAGTAGGGCTACAAAGGCTGTTCAGTTTGTTCCAAATCCTAGGTTCTTCAGTACTTAGGCTATACTGTTGGCGGGGGCGGGGGGGGGGGCACGGGGAGAGAGAGAGAGAGAGAGAGAAAGGAGGAGGAGGAGGGAGGGAGGGAGGAGAGGGAGACTAGATGCCACTTAAAATCTTTATAGGTTGAGCAATGAAGAAATTTAGATCTTCAATTATGTAGATGCAAAAAATTTGGAAACAATCATCTTCTTTTTTGAACAACCACAAATATGATTAAAATATGGTTAGCTTTGACTACCAATTTTTTAATGATGGTCTTTCAAGGAATCAAAATATCCTGCTGTGCTTACCCAACAAGTCTGTGTTTATTTAAAAAGTGTGGCATCAGTGTCAAGCCTAGTCTAAAACTGCTGGCACAAATTTAAGTTTTACATATGCTTACTTTTGATTTATTTTTTATTTAGTGAAACAACACTATAATCAGTATTAAAGAAATCTGGTGAAACTGATATTAAAAGGGCAAAGATAACATTGTTGTGGGCTCTTTTAAAGCCAATTTATCTTCAATCTGTCAATTGAAATGCAAAACTACAGTCAAAATAGACTGAACTAACACTTAGGCTTGTACTGTAAATGTACAGAGATGTGCTTCAATTTTAAAAACAATTATGGTGACTTACTGAACACCAGAGATTCGCGAGACGAAGTTCCCTTTAACAGATGGCCCGAGTTGAGCAGGTGTTAATGTCAAGACCAATCAGGCCTTGGGAACTTGCATGATATTGCCATAGCCTATAGTAGATTATATTATTTGAAACCCAATTTCAAGTTAACTTTATATTGCAATATAGATGCTTTCTATCAATTCTTACAAAATGACTGAAAGATCCTACAGGTAGGTTCATGGAAGTTATATGCCTTATTTGAATTAATAATTAATTAGTGGAGGCCCATTAGCAGAAGTGATATCCGTGACACTCCAGAGTCCAGTTTACAGCAGAGACCAATCAGAAAGTCAGGCCAACCTGCAGGCCTATGGTTATGACACTTCTGTCACACTGGGAGATTTAGTGAAACAGCCCCTGACCAAAAGGTTTATTCCCCACTTGCCCTGTTTCCCACCACACTTTTTTCCTTAGCATGAGGTTGGTATTTTGCCCTTCTTTAAAAGGGTACCGGCTAACACATTATTCAGTAGTTAACAACCTTTACAAGAGAGTCCACTGATAGCTACATGCAAGAATATACAGTGTTATTCTGATCTTAAGATACATCCAGAATGGTTGGAGGTATAATTAAAAATATTCACAGAAATAAGAAAGTAAGTTAAATTTTTTAACTTTTAAAGAAATGTTAGTAATGGATAATAAAACACATTACTTTAAACCGAAGTTCAGCTAGTACACTTAGTACTCTGAGTGGTTGGTACAAGGAACACAAGAGCTTCTTTTGTATTTGTTGTGTCAAGGCCTACTCTCTCAAACAATATTGGACAGATCCTTAATTAGAAGTTTGCAGATTCAAGCACTTTATAGCTGTAGACCTTCCTTTCTTGCGATAATTCCTAAGTGTCCAGACCATAGCTGGTGTTGAAAAATGTTCATTGTATAGATGAGTAAATAAATAAACAAGAAAAATGGAGTTAGTGCTTTAAAAAAAAAGAAAAAAAAACACTTTTCCTTATCTACCTATACTTTCAATGGCTTCTTGAGTGCATGAGAAAACTACATTTAAATATTTAAAATACACTATTCTTTATAATGATTCACTTCTTAAAAACTTGGTTAAAAATGTAAATGTTGCACTCAGTTTTAAAATAAAATGTATATAAAGCAGTGTGTTGCAAATCATTCCTTTCCTATATTCATTCCATTTTTACCATTTGCCAGTAAGTAACCAATATTATTAAATCCTTGTGTGTCTTTACATAAATTTTTTTTGTATATATAATTCAATATAAATACATAGTTCTTCTTAGCACAGACCTGGTAGTTTAGGTACACACTGCTCTTCAAAGTGATGTTTTTCCCTACATTGGAGATATTTCTGTTAGTGCAAGAGGTGATTGGCTTGCCATATTTGTGATGTATAGAGAGTAAGATAATCCTAAAGTAAAAAATTATGTTTTTCCACAGAATAAAGACACACCTTTTTTATTTCCTTTGTCATTCAATTTAAAATTAAAAATGCCTGTTAATTCCTGATAAAAATGTAAGTCCTTGTATAGAAATGAAATTAGGAATATAAAATATGTGACTTGTACAACTCGATAGACTTTTTGGAAATAAATTAAAAATATTCTTGGTGTATTTTACATACAAATTTGTGCCATACATGAATAATGAAAAAAACTTGTGTATGGAAATTAGTTAGTGTTAACAAATATAACTAGGCATTTGTTTATTAATTGGGAATCAGCAGGGTACATCACTGAATTGTTTTTCTTCCGTCTGGCAGTGGTAGGTTTTTACTTACACCCATTCTTACACTTGACATTTTATGAAAATTCACTGTTAATTTATTTAGAAAGTATTTATTGATTAACTAGTAAGTGCTCATATATGCCATGTGAGATCAAGAAGTGCGTACACAACTGCTTCTTCCTGAAACTCAGAAGCAAGTGGCAGATGTGACAGTGATACTTCTGGAATGTTCGAATAAGCGCAATAGATAATGCTTCCATTAGCGTATGTTAGCTTCTTTCCATTTCCACTGCTAGCAGCCTCGGTCAGGCTTTATTTCCCCTCGCATACTGCTGCGTCAGACTCCTGCCTGATCATCTCCCACTCCTATCCACACGAGATAATAGCTGCAGTGGTTTCACTCCCCTGTAAAAACAAAACAAATACAAACCCCTATGGCACTGAAGGTCCTATGATTGTAGTTTAAATATCACATTCTATTTTGGGTTCTCTCTAGTCCCTTCTTCATCCATATTCCCAAGTCTACTTTTCCCCCCAAAACATTCTAGTCTTGATTTATTTTCTTTACTTCATGCTGTTTTCTTTTCAGGGAAAATCCATCTCCTTTTTTTAAGGAGAAGGATTTTTAAGGAGATTCTATCACCATTCAAGGTGATCTTAAATACTATTTCCATCTGAGATTCCATCAGTACAAATGAAAGTGTGTGTGTGTGTGCACATAGACAAGACCACACTTGTGAGGTTATCAGGAAATGATTGTATAGTATTATTTATATGTTGGCATATACTTTATATTTTTGTTTACTTGTTCTTCCAGTAGAGTAAATTTCTTGACCAAAACTTATGTTTTACTAGTTTCTATTTTCACTTTGTGCAAAGTATAAGCTTTGTACATAGAAGGTTCTCAGTAAATATTTATATAATCAAATTGAAGTTATTTAAATCAAATGCTATAGAAAAAATCAATTTCATTTAATGAATTGGTCTAGAAAGGTTTTTTGAATAAGGCCTTGGGCAGGTCTTTAGAGATATGGAAAAAATGTGACAGATTTTAGGATGAAAATTTGTTGGAATGAGACATAAAAAATAAAAACAATCTCATAAAAAAGCAACTATTCTGGTATCCACAAAGTTCTATTTCCAACAATGATAAAATGCTACTGGTGTGAAGAACAAAAAGAGGTCCATGGCATTGATATCGATATGATAGTGACGAAGAGCTTGAAGCTAAAGAGATTCATTAGAAATTGAAGATGTATCAGTTATTTCTCTACAAATTAATGACAATTTTTTCCTACTAAATTTTGATTAAGATGGAGATTTGCAGTTATATAAAGGCATTCTTTAAAAACTCACAAATGATTATTTAAAAAAACATTAAATAATAAGAATGTTTTTTCAAGATCTATGTTTAACTAGTAGTTATTTATACTATCATCAGTGTCTCCTAATACAAAGATAGCTAATATTTTAATTCAAATATATGTTGTATATGGTTTGTAAATTCTTTTACACCTATGTTTGCACACAGGTTTCCACAATACTTGGATGAGTGAAGGTATTACGATTATATTTCTTTCTTTCCTTTTCTTCCTTTTTTTGTAAAAAAGTCTGTAATTTCTGTATAAAAGTATTTAAAATTAAAGAATTTAAAATTTGGTAACTTTTACAGCAGAAATAGAAAATCAATAAATCGGGCATAAAAGAGAGTTGAAAATAAAATTGAAAAAGTTATTAATATTTACTCATATCAAAATGGAAATTTCCACAAAGAATCCTTACTTTTTGCTTAAGGACCAGTTTGAAACACAAAAACTTACAAATGTAAAAAAAAAAAATCCACTGTCAATCTCTTAGAAGATTATACTAACTTTTAGACTTCATTTGGAGGTTATTTACCTCTGACCCTAAATTTAGAAACGGAACAAGCTTCAGATATTCTTTTTCCATTCCTAGTACTTAGACCAGACCAAACACATAGTAGGCAATCAAAATATTTGTTGAATGAATAAAAGGAAATTATAAAACTGAAGAATGCGGGGGGTGGTTGAAGGGTGTTGGGTGGGGCAGGAGAGAGCGACTGGGTGGAGAAGAAATTGGGACAACTTTAATAGAACAACAATAAAAAAAGACTGAGGAGTCAAGAGAAATAACTTCACAATTATTTGCATTTGAAGAGTTCTAGAAGACATAACTTTTTTAAAAATTGCAAAAATTACTGCTGATAATTACTTTCTCCTGTAGGAATATAAGTGATAAGATAAAAACAATATGAAATCAAAAAAGCCCCAATACCTTTGAAATATGTTCTAATTTCAAAATTTCTTTTTTGTTGACTAATATATATCACAATGGAGACAATAAAATAAAAACACAACAAATGAAAATGTATGGTTATGTAATGCAATAAACTGGCA